>JAGGAT010000003.1:0-210605 GCA_017657195.1 Termitomyces sp. T70a
CTATTACTTATACATACACTAATACACTTTGGATCTCCCTTTGCCAGCTGTGTGACTGAGCCATAGCTTCCAAAGGTTGCTCTTACACTTGGCCTCATGTTAAATAGTGCATAAAAGGCTTACAAATGTGTCGAGCTAGATCAGGGGCTCATCTCTGTCACCTATCAATCTGTCCATCACCAGCACTATCATTGATGAGAGAAGATTGTTGTTATATGTGGCCATCAGATACTACCTAGAATAGTTTAATCATGTATGCCAGAATTACTTCTCTTCCCATGACCTCATTTGTGACCTGCCTAGGTGTCATACCATATGGTTGGTATGCCTAGCCCAAATGGAGGCTTATCAATGGCAAAAATCAAAGACATTATTCACATGCCCCATCCTGCTTATATGAGCAACTATCCAGATGAATATATCACATGATGGCAAAAATCAAAGACATTATTTGTGCACCCCACCCTGCTCAACAAATAAATTACATGACAGCAAAAATCAAAGACATTATTCACATGCCCCACCTTCCCTGCTTACATGAGCAACTGTCCAGACAAACATATCACATGACAGCAAAAATCAAAGACATTATTTACACACCCTGCCCTGCTTTAACAAATAAACACATGATGGCAAAAATCAAAGATGTTATTCACATGCCCCACCCTGCTTAACAAATGAACCACATGACAGCAAAAATCAAAGACCTTATTTACATGCTTGCCCACTGGGAACAAATCAATCACATGATAGCAAAAATTGAAGACATTTTCCCCACACATAGTCTGCTACCCAGAAAAACCTCAATCTATTCTAGATCTTGAATGTGAGCAACATCTAGACTTCATGTTATAGATATGGTCATTCCCATGATTGCCATGGTCAGATTGTGCATGGCTTTTTACAAGATTCCCATAAGCCTGGATCTTGCTGAAGTAGTGGAGAGTAGACAGTATCCACAGCAGCAGACTGTCATAAAAAGGTGTTTGCTTGATCAAGATGGAAGCATGGTATCTCCTGCATATAGGAAGCTTGCTATCCAGCATTGCATACTTTTGTTGAGGACAACAGTTTGCCACTTCCTAATTTGGTTATTGTATATTTTCTGTCATTTGTTACATGTCACACCTCAGTGTTCCTAACCACTGAGGTGTAAGTCAATCCTTTATATCATGTTTAGCACATTACTCATTACCTGTAGTCCCCTCCTTTAACTACAGGTAGAGATACATAATATATTCATAGTGTTCCTAACCACTGAGGTTCCCCTCCTTTAACTACAGTCATCCGAGACCCTCCGAGACCGGTCCTGCCTTACAACTTTTTTGTGACATAGTGAATGAATTTGTTGAGAATATTTGCCATTAGTACTCCTCGATGGTTAATTAGGTTACTTCTTGACAGTTATATAGTTATTGACTCGTACAGTATACTCGGACTTGTCTGCTATGTTGTATCTGGCTGACAAATTTGGACTATCATTGGTACCCAACTGTAATGTTAAAAGAAGCTTTAACACTTGTACCAATTTGATGCTTTTAACATTTGTAGGACCAATTTGATTCATTTGCCATGTCCATCGTGCTAACACGGATCCACACTCAAATCATATCCCCCTGTCCCCTCAGGTCCTGATTCAGGTAAATGGAAGGATCCCCTTCTTTTTTTTTTTTTTTTTTTTTGGTGGTTCTATCGGCTTCCAGACATGTCTACATAGTTAGCTTCTGGTCGCCAGAAAGGTATCTAATTTGGAATATAGTATTTGGTGTGCGTATTTTTGAGTTGTCAGCCCACCGCAGGGAAATGCACTTACGCACGAGGTGTGGGACTCGGGGGACTTATTATCTATTTCTGCCGGGAGGGCGTCTTGTCCCTATACCCACTAAAACCCTGCTTACTGACTTCCACGCCTTGTGCGGTTTGTCGGTTCCTTCTTGGAGGATGTTGAGCAATGTCTTCGCGACTAGTTTTTCGTCGAAGGCTTTTTTTCCGTACCATGCTACGTTGGATGCAAGGCAGTCTATTTTTATCCTTTTTACCATTGCTTGTTTCCATCTATTTACTACCTCGTCCTTCGTGTGTATCTTCTCAGGGTCTGCCTCTCTTCGTATCTTCCATTCGCACCTCTGCGTCCAGATTAGCCTAGGATCCCCTTCACAATAGGTTCTTCCAAACATCTTCATTGCAAACAGCTTCATCAGTCCCTCCCTCCTTGTATTTCTCATCACGTACTTCATCCACCAACAGCGCCAAGCAAAATTCGACCATAAGGGCAATGAGGCCCCTCTTGAAGCAACTCGCAAACCATTGTGCCGCCGTGTATATCACACATGCTGACCAGGGCTTGTATCGTAAGTCTTTGCCTTTTTCTACAGGCTGGCCAAGAAATGAATAACAGGTTTCTTTGCCTTTTTTCACCGGAAATAGGTTCTGGCTCCAGCAGTGAATTTATACATACAACAAATACATACTTACTGTCCCATAGATCAGATGCTTATATTTCTATAGGTACATGGATACAAAGCAGATTCCAACATTGGCATTTGCCCAATGCTTTACTCTCTGAGTGCTAGGCTATTGATATGTCCGTTTAGCAACATTTGAGCCAGAGATCATGCATTAATGAGGACATCTTCTACTTGTTCCAACAGATCCTGCAGCATTGCCTTAGTGATAATATGACTGTAAATGTGTTGGGTATTCCAATACTATTCCAATACAACTCTCCTCCACAAAGTTACATGTGATATAATCAGTCCAAACTAGACGGAGCAAAAACTGTCCACAGTAACGATTTGGATTCTTCCTTGAGACCTGTTTCTCGGTATACCTCTTCATACAACCTAGCATATAGCCTTGGGAACAACAGTTGGCTGATGGTAAATGTTAATGAACGAGCATGAAACAGTAGTACGGCGCAGCTAATCCATCTGCTAATTTTCGTGAACATTCTCCTCGGTCGGTTATATGTTCACAAGGTCCTCCTCCACTATTCTTGCATTTTTTCCGTTGGCAATTATCCTAGCTTCATCCTGAGGCTGCTGTCCCTCTGATCCACAGCGGACGGGTGCATTCGTCGGGGGTCGTTGAATTCCTATCATCCAGTCTGGGGTCATGCTTGGAATTGTGGTGGTCAGAGACATCGTGGCTCTGCCATGCGAAAAGAAGGGGATGGAGAGCCCGTCTGTAAGTAAGAATGGTTAACAGCATTCTATTTGGAAAATATGTGACCATACGGATAAAGATAGAACAAAGGACAACGAAGGCGACCATAGGCTCAAGAGATGCCGCTAACAGTTCCTGCTCGTTTTTAGGAGAATTATGGACGGCAGGTAGCTTATGCAAAGCTAGAGAAGAGATGAAAATTGCACCAACGCCCATCTGGAAGGTCAATGAAAAAACAAAAGTGCAATGAGAAGTGCAAAGCTTACGGGACCTATAATCGACCATATGAGGTAATGTGCCAATAAACATTTATCATCGACCTACCGAAATGACCGGAAAATAACGCTTCACGCCAAGAACTGATTTCTGGAATCATTCGATAGAGTAACATAATAGCCGGGATACGTCGAATCACAAGTATGATAAGGAAAAGGACAACCAGTCGCCACGGGGTGATTCCTAGTTCGGGGGAATTAAAGGATTCGAACGGAAGCCAGGCGCCAATGTAAATGAAGCAAGCACAATTCAAGACGAGATCGATTATGGACGCGAATGCTTCGCCTTCGGTATGGTCATTGAATTCCCCATCCCATGAGATTGCGCTCCCTAAAAGGATTCTCGATTAAGCCGTAATAAATCAGCATACGGATTGGAACAGTCATTACCTGCTGCAAAAGCAGCGAGCAGGTCATCGCTGCCAATTGTGCTCACAACACCCGCGATAAATATGGCGAAGGAAAGATACTGAGCTACATATGATTCACGATCAATAAAGCCATGTTTATTAGAGAATTTCATTAAATGAGAGAACGAGATGCCTAGAATGGCGCCGAGAACGATACCCATAACCACTTGGTCTGGGAGAGAAGTCAGTGGATGGATAGTTAGGCCAACTGCATCGACTCACAAAGCCACCCGACAAGAACCCAATGCATGACGGCTTCCTGCTTAGTTTTGTCGATAATCAGGTAGAGGGATATTGTCAAGAACGGATAAGCGAGGCCATCATTGGCTGCAGATTCTGCGGAAAGTATTCGTCGCAGGTTAAGGGGCACATGTTTCTGCGCGTACTTTCCACCTGAATATGAAGGCTTTAAAGCCATTTTGAAATTAGAACTGCAGGATCACATTTACCTACGATTGCAGCGCAAATGATGGGATCGGTTGGGGTAAGACATGCAGCGATAGCAAGGCAAGAGTGGAAGCTCAATTTTGGAAATAGACCGAGCATGACGCCTGACGTGCAAACCAATAAAAGTGAAAACAGGACAAAATGGTTGGCTTACCAGCGACAATGATCCAGCCGATGGCCATTGTAGGCACGACCATGATCAGGAGGCTCTTTCCATGTTTAACCATGTATGATTTAGGAAGCTCGACCCCGATGGCAAAGAGACCGGTGGCAAGAACGATCCGTGTTATTTCGCGGGTCATGAAGGTGGTAGAGGTATCCCAGGATCGCGGGTGCAATATATTTGCGCCATGTGGTCCTATTGCAATACCAAAGGCTGTTCCAAGCACGACTTCGTTGATATAGAACTGGATCGAAGTTGGATATCAGATGCGTACTCGAACAGTGGGATTAGCTGATGTAGGGAGCTTACTTTTTCCTTGACCAATAATGAAAACATAGAAAACTACGTCGAAAGCGTTGGAAGATGAGTGAAGGAGCATGTGCAAAGATTTTTCACACTGACCGCGACCACAAAACCACCGAGGCATGTGTATACCAACCCCGGGGTTGTTACCTTGACCAACAGCAACTAGGTCAGCGTCAAGGTTGAAGGGATGAGACACGAACTTCCAACAAGTCGAAAGCCATGGAGGATGTCGATGATGACTTGCCCTCCTTGATATTTATCTGGAAGTCAGTCTTTGGTCCGGCGACGTAACGTAGTCACACCGGTACCTATACTCTTGGCACACTTCGCCTGTATCTTTAGCCGTGGAATCGCTTTAGCATAATCGATTAACTCTACCTTGCGACGTTACCATGTCCATCACGCAAACGTCACAGGCGATCCCCTTATCGGAGCAAGTTGATCCCGGTCGTCTGAATGATTCTGTCAGTATACAATGGACTGAGCACATGGCAAACGGCTTTAACTCTTCTAAGTATTTGCGAAGGACCGGACCGTGACAGAAGGAACCCTGCAAGATACTAAGGCCTTGTTCCCTCTATCAAGCTTCTCAAGGAGGAGGGTTCCAAGGGTTTCTGGAAGGGTTTCAGCCCCAATTGTCCGCTACTCTGTCCAGGGCACATGAAGTCTTCACCCTCGGCGGATAGACTGTTTTCTCCAAATACAAGCCCACCATCTGGCTCGTCCGTTCCGATATATCGATCTCTGCCTCTCGAAATGACCAATGACTCTACTCCACTGTCTTTGGCGCTGCTCTCGCACGTATGAGCCGCACCAAGAACTGGCCACCCCCTGACTTTGAACTAAACACCATAGTCCATACACCCATACATCCATTCACTAAGCCTAAGGAAACATTCTGAGACCACTCAGCTCGACTTTCGCCTCTGGTTACCTCGTTGGTGTCGTCTGCGCTATCGTTTCACACCCCGCTGATTCCCTTGTCTCCCTCCTCGGTAAGGCCGAGAACAGCAAGAGCTTCGTTCAGAGTGCGAGTGAGGTATGTGTTGTGTCCCTTGTGACCAAGGTTGTGACCAAGGGTCTCGGCATTCTGTCATCATGCTTAATGAAGTATCTTTTCGATTCTGTTGCGAAAGCTATCCTGATGAAATGGTGCAATAGATACCCTCACTGGCTTCCAATAAGTAGATCCAGGACACATGCAAGAGTGCCATGGATCTCGGCACAACTGGTGGGAAGTAACTTAGTTCATTGTTGGAGTGGGGCTCGATGCTTCTTTTACTGGGATATCCCGTATTATTACCTTTCTGTGACAGCATACCATCTCTATCTGTATATATATTGTGAACATGTGGGAGATGGGCGCAGGGCGATTATACTCACACGACGCGTCGAGCTACGGAGCATCTGTATCCTTCAAAGCAAACTGGTGGAACAGGCCTAGGGAAGCTCCTGCAAATACTTGTCAGTAAAATGGTGAATTCTCGTGGCAAATATTGCAAAATCTAGAAATCTAGGTCCGCACTTTGCATATCTCTCTCAGATGCAACCTTACTCCGTACTATTCTGGATACGAGGCCCGTTTTTGAAAAGATTACAAAAATTCTGAGAGTACTTCATCAGGTTATCATAAAATGCGTATACGCGTAATGTACTTTTGGAGACGCGACTGACACGTGACCGTTGAATATTTAGATCTTTGTCGGTGACATATTCAACTTCCCTCCAGGTCTGTCGTTCCTCGGCTGCGCAGCTTCTTCTTTGATGATCTACCGGAACGGTCATTATATACTGTATTTCTCATGGTGAAGCCGCCCCCCGCTCAACCTTTTACATATTACGATATACTCGGCGTTGAGGAGTCAGCTTCTGTGGAAGATGGTGGGTAGAGTAGAATAAATTCATTTCACCCAACAGAGCTCATCGTTCTTGCAGTGCGCAAAGCCTACAGACGCAAAGCTCTTGAAACGCATCCAGACAAACTTGACCAAACTGCCACTGACGGAGATAAACGTCGCGCTGAAAAGAGTTTTCGAGATGTATTGTCTAGCGACTGTTTTTCCTTTGTGTGTTATGACATTCAGTCAGATACGAGAGGCCTTCGACGTATTGGGAGACGTCCAGAAACGCAAGGTGATGATACATTTCCCAGTCTTCAGGTAGTCACTCACCGACTATACTTATCAGGACTATGATGCTCGCATGAGGCTGATGGACAGAAACGATTTAAGTTACTCGGAGTACCTGGAGAATTGTCTAAAAGACAGAGAACAATGGGACCGAAGGCGACAGGACGAAGCATCTCACAGCAAAACATGTCAGAAACCTGCAACACCGATGGAACAAAAGGTGGTGTCAAGGGAAGTGCAGGAGATAATAGATGCGATCAACGCGGCGATTGATGAACTAAGACCAGGATGGCTAGAGAGGTTGCGCAGGGCGCAAGAGGTAAGCGCTTGAGCAAAAAACATGATTGAAGCTACGTCATTTCATCATTTTTCAGATGAAGGCCAACTTCCAGTCGCAGCAAAGACTTTGATGTACAATATCATATATGGGACATGTACGATTATCTGGAAATTCTCCATTTGAGGAAACACAAGAGCTCTTCTGTTGTACAAACTTACTCGATTCCAATACAATTGCTAGTTAGAGATAGCATACCTCTCATTCAAATCTGAGAGCCACCAACCTGCTCTTCGCTATCAGCCCTATATCACCGAGTGCCCTTCGTAACTCAGCGACCCATTCCTTGCTTTCGGTATCAATTCCCTTTATATCAACAACAGGAGGTGTGTCTGGCGAAAGGGTATGGGCAAAACCAAGCTTATCTTCTATCTCTTCCGCAATCGCCTGACGAGACCTTCCGTTCACGAAAGTGATATACCGCAGGCCCGGGTATCTTGCTTCATAGCACTCGTTTAGGTGTGAGAGACGAGCTAGAACCTCAGGTGGAGTTGGGTTGACACTAGGTTTTCCTCCCTGCTCCTTTGCGCTCAGGTTTGATATGTTCTTCGTCTCCCCAATTCGTGGATGACCTGATATAAACTGGACCTGCAACGATATGTCCCAGCGGTCTACCAATTCCAGTGCTTTGTCGATGAGTTCCGAATACGACGAAAGGGAAGTTGCCTCTGATAATGACTTGGTGAGCTGAGGCTCCAGCGTCGATATGAGCACGGAAGAATGCTCGAAAAGGACAGACAACAACTGCGCGAGCGGCGAATCCGGGGCTGAAATATTATAAGAGAGTTTAGACAACGTTTGGAGCTCAGAATCGGACATGTCAGGTTTTTTCTGCAATACTTTATGTGAAGAATTTAATGGCAGAGAAAAAGCAAGTCTCTTGAGCTAGCCTCTTCCAGTAATCCTACGGCATTTTGACGCGGCCGGGCCGGTATTGCCGCGATAAGTTCCTGAATCACTCCTACTACTCACTCCTACTAAGTATATTCTCTATGGCCGCTCAATTGACTACTCTTCGCTGGGGAATCATTTCCACTGGAAAAATCGCAGCGTGTTTCACCAAAGTTGGTGGTTTTCTTTGAACTAAGCGGACAATGCGACTCGTGTTTGCACAATCTATTGACATCATCGATGTTCCAGGATCTCCTCGTCGACCCTACGACGTGAGCGCTAAACCATTTCTCTGGATATCCCTCATCATTCTTGTTACGGCACAAAAGTCGCGATGTCTATGATGTGGAACACAAGGTGGCCGCAGTCGGCTCACGATCTGTTCAGAAGGCTCAGGAGTTTATCGACACCATCGCTGGCGGAGATAAGTTCATTAAAGCCTACGGAACCTATAGTCAAGTATACGCGGATAAGGTGTGATTGAATCCTCAATTTATTTCATGGATGATTAACTCATCCTGCATGAAGGATGTGGATGCCATTTACGTTGGTCTGTAATTTCGTGGGAGCACTCAAGGATAAACTGATTTCTATCTCTTGATTGCAGGAACTCCGCATACATACCATTATGAGAACGCCTTGGATGCTATCAAGGCTGGGAAACACGTTCTTTGCGAGAAGCCCGTTACCTCTAATGCGGCCGAATTCCGTTCGCTTTGTGCGGCCGCGAAAGAACACAACGTATTCTTCATGGAAGCGATGTGGACACGCTTTCAACCCCTTACTTTGGAGGTCAAGAAGATCATCGAGGAAGGTTCCTTAGGTGCCCCTGTCGTCCTTCATGCTGATCTATCTGGAGACTTCGACATCTATAGTCAGTTAACAACTTCTATCTTGCCTGTTTTATGAAATGAAATCCATCTTAGACATCCCGAAGACTCACAGGATTTTGGATCCCACACTTGGTGGAGGCGCCATACTTGACCTGTGAGTCTTCTTACTTGTCTTTGTGACGGGTTTTGAAATCCTGACGTGTAATGCAGCGGTCCATACCCCCTTTTCTGGGTATGTCGTTTGTTCTGAATGTGCATGTAAGGTGCATCTGACACCAACTATAAGGCCATTGTCGCCCTTTACGAGAATCCTCTCAATAAATTTTCCCGCTTCACAAACATTAGTGCTTCCATGCTCAAGACGCCTCTCACTAACGTCGACCAGAACACGTCCTTCACTGTAACCTTTGCTGGAGCTGATCTTGCAGCTCAAGCAATCCTTAGCTGCAGCATCAACCTCCATGCACAAAATCCTGGCGTCAACATTCGTTTCGAACGTGGCAACATATCTATCTCAGCACCGATCTATTGCCCGAAGGAATACAAAATCACATATCTTGGTAAAGACGGGCAAAGCATCAAAGAGGAACACAAAGTCTTTAAATACGTCGGCGGTGGATGGCATTTCCAAGCCGATGAAGTTGCACGGTGCGTACGTGACGGAAAGAAAGAGAGCGCGCTGTGGGGACACAGTAAGAGTTCGTTAGAGATGGAGATCTTCGATGAGGTCTTTGAATTTCAATACATCTTTGTTCGGAATGCTCAAACTCGTACATGCAGGTACGTCGTCAAGGAGGATATGAGTTACCGGAGGGTGTCGAAAAGGTAACTGCATGAGGTTAACGGAATATGTAATGGACAATTAATTGATTGTCTGCGGGAATGTCCTTTGATTTGTTGTTTGTTATGTATATTTCTGGCTGGATGCATTGTTGTACACTTTACTCACGCCTATACCTTGGAGAAGACCGTATGCGGGAGTGATGATGATGACATCTGGCGATACTACACCATCCGTTCAACAAGAGATTTGTCACTTCTTTCAGAGAGAAAGATGCACATTCGGAGATGCGTGTCTCAACCTTCACCAGCCAGCCCCTCGAGCTCCGTGTGTATTTTTCACTTTGGGGAGATGCGGGAAAGGAGCGGATTGTGACTTTAAGCACATAACACCGCCGCCCACGGACACTGAAAAAAACGATTTGCAGCTGAAGGAAACTGGTATGTGGCCTGAATGATATTGCGATGTATATCCGGCGTCCTTACCGCTTATATCCACAATGCTGTCAGATGAAAGAATCCCGTCTCGTCGGATATGCAGATTCTGGGAGAATGGAAATTGCAGATACAGCGAGAGTTGTCGATTTGCCCACCCTGATCGTACCGGAGATGATCGAATCTCTAACCCAGTACCAACATCCCATCACAGTGACCTTACTTGCCCTGCGCCTGATACACCAGATTTAACACTTTTCGGCGACGAAATTACTTCTCCAGAAATTGCTGACCCGAAAGAGGAGAAATCCAACGGTCATGCCGAAGTCAAAGCTGGCCTCAGTGACGAGGGCCATCGAATAATTCAATATCCTGAGTCTACGGACAATCCTCTCTCTGCAGGGACAGCTTATGACAATGCCTACGAGACTAGTGTACAAAACGGCGGATGGGAAGACCATCTGCATCCAGGAACTCAGGACAGTGGAAACCCACCTACACCTCAACAACTTCAAGCATGGGAGGATGAAACGTTTGAGGTTGAGAGCGGAGAGACGACCGGTGATTCTCAACAACCTCGAGGGTGGGGAGAAGGGTCGTTGACATCTCCACCCGAGACAGTTCCTGCGGATGCGGACACATATCAGGATTTCGAACGACTTGGAGATATGAGTAACGGTCATGATAAAGAAACGACGGTGGACTTCACATCTGGAGAAAACGATGCTCAGTCACATCCAGAACCCTTGGAGAACCAAACCACAAAAGTCTTAGAAGTTTTTCATGACCCCGAACAGAACGATGTTCTAAATCCTGATTCAACATGGGTAGAAGCGGATTTAGGATCTAATATTACCGACCTACACATGGAGGCTAATGATACCTTACATTCTATTGAGGCCGAAAGACCGGAGCCTGCTACCTCCCCCAACTCTTCCAATGTTCTTCATCTTGATACGACTGCAGCGACAAATATGCACGGTCCCTTCAGCCGTGTTTTCAACGACAACCGTCAGTATTCAATAATTATCAGATCTCCAGTCCCATTCATATCCTCTACAGTTGCAACTCAACATTGGAGCCAATATGCGGACCCTACTGCGGATCTCAGAGTAGCATTTTGCGAATTCCATGCGCGAGGTGAATGTTCATATGGGAACGCTTGTAGATTTCGCCATTCTCTTTCCCCAAATGAATTCGCGCTGTTGTTTCATAACACCCAACCACAGCTCGGATCTTTTTCTAAGCTTAATAACAATGCTGCCGTAGTGTCTGCGTTCAAGGTCTGCATGTTTTACCCTCTAGGGAAATGCCGCAACGGCGACGGTTGTCCGTATCTCCATGTGCCGTTTATAAGGTCGCTCCCGCATTCAGTCCCGGATGTTGAAAGTAAGGCTGCAGCCCTGCAACGACTACAACATCTCAGCTCATTGTAACACAGGCGATCGCTTTCATCATAGCCACGACATAGACTCCGAGAAGGGTCCTTTGAACAATGAGGATTGGGCAAAAAAATCAGCAGATCATGCGCAATGGGCCGATCAGCAGATCCTGGATGGCACTCCTCGAGGGTCTGTTCAACCATGCAAATGGTTTCGCCAAGGCATTTGTCCATATGGCGATAAATGCAAATTTTTACATGAAGCTTGCAACGCCCAGAGGGAAGGAGCCCCTTCTGATACCTCGAGTTCGACTCAACGTCGCGAAGAATGGAATGAGATTCAAGAAAGGCGGAGTGAAAAAAAGTCTCATCTGTGCAAATGGTACGACGAGGGCAATTGTCGATTTGGAGACCGGTGTAAATTCCTTCACGATTCCTCGCGGATGGAAGAAACTAGCAACGCTGATAACCGAAGTCTTGCACAAGCGGAACGTTCTTCAGAGGATGATGGTGTTAATGATGGAGATCGGGGTGAGGAAGACAATAGTAGAGACTGGGGAAATGGATGGGCAAGCAAAGCGGGAGGAAATGGTACTAATACATTAAATCAGGAGCAAACCGAGACTGATGAATCAATAGTAGAGGCCTCTGTGGATGTCGATGATGGATGGAATGCCAATGCTCCAGGGTGGGGAAACGCTGTAGACGAATGGACGTCCGAAAAAGAGATCGTTGATGCAGATATTAGTCGACCTTCAGAGAAAAAGTCACTCGCTGGATTGACAATCAAGGACAAAGGAAAATCTGGTACAACTCCGCAATGCAAAGATTACGCCAGAAACCGATGCAAGAGGGGCAGAAAATGTCCCTTCAGTCATGACATTACTGACAGCCGAAATGGGCGAGGACGAGCCATCGCTGACGACGATCGGTGGTTACAGACGCCACATGAAGACGGAAATGGTCCTTGTAAAATGCAGGGGCAGTGCCCCTACTATCAAAGAGGCCATTGCAAGAAAGGTCTGCGTTGCAATCTTGGCCACACTGCGAATGATATGCCCAGAGGTGGATCTCCTCTGCAGACATCTCCAGCAAGCACGGTGCTATCCAGGACTCCAGTGCGTCCTGTTGAACCATCTCAATCTGTTTCGTCTGTTGTCGATGACAGTTGGCAAAGCCACCAGGGTGACACAGGACAGGACTCCACTCCTCCGGATAATGGTGAATGGCCGGATTCCGAACCAGAAAACGAACATGCTCCTTGGGCTTCTGTCGTAAGGCCTATTTGTCACTTCTTCCTTCAGGGTCGTTGTAAAAAAGGAGACAAGTGTTTCAACCAGCACGAGACTCCTTTAGAAAAATCGCAGAATGGAGGTCAAGCTCCGATCACTAATGATGTTACCGACCTAGCAGAAAGAAGCAAACCTGACCCATCTATCGGGGCTTTATCAGAAGATAAGCCCATTAATATCGAGCAGACCGAGGTGGACATCCAACATGCTTCGAGGGATGAATCGAGTCCGGCTCCGCGTTCATCGTTATCCTTGCAAGCTGCTGGTGACGAACAAGTGCTCGCTTCAAAGTCCCCTAATGACGACGAGAAGACCTGGTCTGTGGATTGGCCTCAGCCCGATGCCGAAATTTTGCCACCTTCAAAGATTCAGGCTCCTTGCAAAGCATTTGGACAGGGTCACTGTGGGAAGGGCGACTTGTGTCGCTATTTACACATCATAGAGACAGTTATGGAAGACCAAGGGCCTGTATGTCCACCTGAAGCAGTGGTTAGTAATAACGTTCAATATCTCAATAAAATCGTTAACAGGGGATCACAGCCTATCAAAGAAGAACTTGGGAGTACGCATAGCGACGAGAATGAACAGGTAAATGATAGAGAAGAAGAAGCTGCCACAGATCGAGTGCTCACTGTTGAAGCCGTAAGTTCATAGAGACGGAAAAGTTCGGTAGAGTTGACACTTTTCAGGCTGCTGAAGGTGAGCTCGTGGTCGAGCGTACGCTCTTCAACTGCATCGTTCAGTTTGGCCTTGACAATGGTTGTTCTCCGACCGAGATCGTGGCTGCATCGGACACCTACCACGCCATCATATCTAACCTACCAACAAACATCTCCCAAGTAGAAGCTGTTGAACTTATTAAAACAATTGATGAGGGCAATGGGTTCCAATACTTGGATTTGGATATCGACCAGACAAAGGCTAATATCATTGCAAGGTTCACTACACCACGACAAGCAGAGAATGCAGTGATCAAGTTATATGGTCAAATGTTCGATTCTCGACCACTGACGACATGGCGAACAGAAGAGTCCATACAACCACCTTCTGAGGCTAGGACCGTTAGAATCAAATGGTTGGCTCCTTCACGATCTGCGTGGTTCTACTACTCCAAAATCTCGCTGGCGAAGGTGCACGAAAAGCGGCTTGATGGAATGACTGTTGATGGCCGAAAGATTAGGGCAGAGTTTGCCAGACCGCGACCTAGCGACACACGTTACGCCGTGAAAGTCAGTGGGTTCCACGTCCACACGGATGAACAGGATTATAAAAGGCTCGCCCAAGATACGCTGTTGATTCACAAGAACGCTCCGACGTATTTTGAATGTCCCCTTGATAACATTCGCGACACGCTGGCGGCGCGAGGTCCACTTGAGCGATTTTATCGTCTTCCGTTGGATCCCAAGAGTACTAAGCATGTGGCCTTTGCGCGCTTTGAACACGGCCTGGATGGAGTTCTTGGCGCTCATGGTAAACAACAAGCGTACCTTGATAAAGGATCTCTGTCGTTACAACCGGTCTTTCATGCGAACTACCGTATTTCTGATCGCACATACCAAGCTGTCAGGGGAGTTCTTGAGAAGTTGAGCGAGGCTGCAGCCGCTGCACAGTGTACTCTTGATCTGTACTCTGCCGCTGAACTTTTCGTTGACATCCATCTGTATGCGGATGCAGCCTCTGTCGCTGCTGCTACGTTTGGCAAGATGTATTTAACGCTTTATAACGCTTTACTTGGAGAGGCGATGATGACGGAAGATCCATCCGTACCCATCTGGGACGAGTATTTTCAGATGACAAGCAGTTCCAGGGCCATTGAAAAGCTCAATGAAGATACCTCATTCTTCGTCAAAGTAGATAAGCGACGTCGATTGGTAATCGCTTTAGGAGACGAAGCAAGCCGATCAAAGGCCCGGAAAGATATGCTGAAGTTACTGAAGATGGTAAAGGCGCAGCGTCACGTCCTACCACTTGATTTACGCGGCATTCGTATCTTGGTCAATGGTGGGTACACGCGGTTGCAGGAGGAACTTCGCGGCGCGCACAAGGTAATGCTTGATTTGGCTGTTCCGGAATTGGTTGTCTGGGGCGATGCTGAGCTCAAGAAAGCCACTGCCACTCTTACGACTGCGGCGTCATCTGAGAGTTCCTCGATTTCTGGTGTCGACGACATGGAGGATTGTTGCTTTGTGTGTAAGTGCCGCCCGCTGGAGAGCATCAAGCTGTCTTGCACGCATGTTTATTGCACGACATGCCTGCAGTACGTCTTGCTTGCCTCTACGGGTGCACGCTACGTTCCGCCGCGGTGCCTCGCGGGGTGCGAAGAGTACATCCCGTACGTGACTGTGCGCGATGTGTTACCTATGGCGGCGGAGACTGCGCTCTTGGAGAATGCATTTTTGACCCATGTCCGTACGGAGCCAGAGAAATTCTTCTTCTGTCCGCTGCCGCAGTGCAATACGGTGTTTCGGCGACTGGCAGAGGGGCGTGTAGGGTCAGTTTGTTATACGTGCGTGTCGTGCATGAATAAGGTATGTGCAATGTGTGGAGAATGTTATCATGAGGGTATCGATTGTGCTACATGAGACAATGGTATCTATAGGACGATAGATACATGGAAGTTTTTTTCTTTAGGATATCGCATGTCGTATATACATACATTTTTGGAATATAAATGCTTGAAATGCTTCAATCTTGAATTTAAAGAAGAGCGAGATGTTGATTTATGAAATTATTTCTCAATGGACCACATTAAGAAAAACAGAAATCAAAGGTTATGTCTCAATTCTCAGATTCACACATCAAATAAGTAGTCTAAATATATAGTCAAGATCATCCGGGACCATCATGTCGTCTACCAAGCCCGCCGAGCACATCCATCCCACCAATCTCCCTGATGCCTCTCCAGATAACTTTGCCTCTGCATTGCAGGCTCTCGTCGACCATTCATCTGAACACGCAGATGTAGGACAGGGAATCCACACGCCCATGCACGATCTGCTGCGCGTCCCATGGATCCACAAGCTCATACCAGGTATTGAAAAGCTCGCAGTGGCATATCATATAGGAAACTACTACGTCGTGCGTTCCACACGGGAGACAAAGTTCGAGAGCATGCCCATCTATGCGCGGTGAGCCTGTTTCCTCGTCTCGCTAAAGTTGGCGCTTGATGACATCATAGAGTGGGCATGCACCTCCTTTTCTATGGACGCGGACGCGCCGAGGTGCTTGGCACACAGACGGTTGAGAATCTCTTGCGTGAGCAGAGTGTTAAAGAGGGAAGAATATACGACAGCCCGTTGTCTGTCAAGTCGATTCCGTCGTTTGTACGGACGTATGAGATTGATACTTCCGAACTGTTGCAGCCTGATACTACCGCGTACAAGACCTTTAATGAATTTTTCTCGCGGTATGTAACGCCACTGCTCAAAGGAGCATCATACAATTTATTTCCATGCCGCAGGAAACTCAAGCCTGGTGCGCGTCCCGTTGACCCAGCACCTGACGCGCTATGTAGTGCCGCGGATTCACGACTGACGGTGTACACCAGTGCTGACGCAGCCAAGAAATTCTGGTACGTCTTTCTTCTGTCTGTGGTCGATTATTATTATTGTTTACGCCTCACAGGATCAAAGGGAAGCAATTCACCATCCCAGCCCTCCTGAACGCACCGCCCTCCTCACAGTACAGCGAACCTTTCGACAATGCATCCCTCGCAATATTCCGCCTCGCGCCGTCAGATTACCATCGCTTTCACGCACCCGTTGACTGTACGATCCGTGAAGTCTTTGATGTGCCAGGACAGTACTACACCGGCAAGTCGCGCGTTGATAAATACTCACCCACAGGTGTAGTAATGCAGTCGATAGTCAACCCACAGGCGGTGAACGAACCTGGGTTCGATGTCTTTACGGCCAACCGGAGGTCGGTATTGTACCTTGAGCACGCGGGGACAGGGAAACTTGTCGCAGTCGTCGCGATTGGTGCGTTACTCGTTGGGAGTGTGGTCTGGACTGGTGGTTCACAGCCTGGCCGGGTGCTCAAGAGGGGTGACGAGCTCGGGTACGTGATTTGATTTATTGCTTAGTGTGGCTATTATATTGTTCTGTTGTTGAAGCTATTTTGCGTACGGAGGGAGCACAATTGTCACGGTGTTTCCGGGAGGGACTGTCGAGTAAGTGGAGTTGTTCAGATGCATATGACGTTGCGCTAAAGGCCATGTAAGCTTTGATACGGACTTGGTGCAGAATTCGGAGAAGCCTATCGAGACACTCGTCAAGGTACTGGCACTGCGCGTCGATGTCTAAATTTGGCTAATATTCGATAAACAGGTCGGCGAGAGGATAGGCAAAATTCTATGAAACATAAGCCAACATTTAGTATATCCCAATCTAAACCAGATATATAGATACTGCTGTGGTCTATATTGTTTGTGCATCTGGATGCGTCCTGCGCCACTCTGCGAGCATTTCCACACTAATCATCTTGAGACCCCACTTGTCAGCAAACGCCCTGCAGTCGTCTCTTCGAGCCATGGTGCCTTGTGCGTCGTCGTTGACGAGCTCACAAAGGACACCTGCGGGAGGCAGGCCGGTCAAGATACATAGGTCGACGGCGCTCTCTGTGTGACCCATGCGGGTGAGTACGCCGCCTGCACGGGCACGGAGGGGCACCATATGCCCCGGACGCGTGAAATCAGACGGAACGGAATCGGATGAGGCGAGTGCGCGCACTGTTGCGGAGCGATCGGCCGCGGATATACCGGTTGTTGTCCCTGTGATAAATTGGTGTGAGTGTGGATGGAAGGAAATGAATGTACACCAACCGTGCTTGTAGTCGACGGTGACGGTGTACGCTGTGCGGTGGCGGTCTTGGTTGTCTGGGACCATCATGGGTAATTCGAGATCACTGAGACGCTCGCCCGGTAGTGCGATGCAGATGTACCCGCTAGGACTTGTGTTAAACTGGATGACATCAGCGAGAAGCAGGGCGGAAGCTACCTGGTGTGCTTGATCATCCAAGCCATCTTCTCTGTTGTGCAATGAGAGGCGGCGATGATGAGGTCGCCTTCGTTTTCACGGTCTTCCGAGTCCATTACAACGAGGAATTCACCTGCTTTGAATGCAGCAAAAGCGCTCTCGATGGCATCGAAAGCAAAGGAGGTGCGGGGAGGTGCATGGCGTTTGAGGACTGCGGGCACGGTGCGGGGAACAGAGGGAGAGACGGCAGTGGGAGCCATTATGGAGGCAGAGGTGGATCTGTCGGCGAGCATGAGTTTTTACGAGATGTGATCAATTCAATCCCGTGCAAGATGACGAATAAGCGGTGAGATTATGAAGCAAAGAGTGCGTGGAAATGTCTGGCCTGAGACGAGAGACCTCCGCTGTTGCCGTGCTTGTCGCCGTGCTCGTCGCTGTGCTTGCCGTTGTCCATGACCCACACCGACAATTTCCGTCCTGGCCAATTCAGTTCGGCATGGCGGCGCGCGATTCCCCCGGCCGTTTCCGGGATAACACGGATTCGCCAAATCTTCAAAAAAAGTTCCGATCGCTGCCACCCGCTTTCCGTCTTTAACCACCACTCCTCCCCTCCGCCTCCCTTGGACTCGCCCTCCAGTCGAGCTTAGACTTTCCTAGACACCCTTCTTCCTTACTCTCATGGCTGCTATCTCGCCCAAGTGGGATGCCAGGTACGTCGCCCTGATCCACAATTTTTTCAGTGCCAGCTAATCTCGCCTAGATTTGCTGGTCCCGTCCCTCACGATACCAACTATTATGCCAAGTGCATGCTCGGCGGTGCTCTCGCCTGTGGCTTCACCCACGCCGGTATAACTCCTCTCGATGTCGCCAAGTGTAACATGCAGGTTTGCATATTTGCTCATTGTAATTCTTTTCCTTCCAACAAACGTCGTTCAGGTCAACCCTGCAAAATACCAAGGCCTTGTTCCCTCTATCAAGCTCCTCCTCAAGGAAGAGGGTTCCAAGGGTATCTGGAAGGGTTTCGGCCCCACCTTTGTCGGTTACTCTGCCCAGGGCATGTTCAAGTACGGTCTCTATGAAGTCTTCAAGGACTTTTACTCCACCCTCGCCGGAGAGGAGGCTTCCTCCAAATACAAGCCCGCCATTTGGCTCGCCGGTTCCGCTTCTGCCGAGGTCTTCGCCGATATCGCTCTCTGCCCTCTCGAGATGACCAAGGTCAAGATTCAAACCTCTCCCTCCGGTACCTTCCCCATTGGCTTCGGCGCTGCCCTCGCTCAGATGAGCCGCACCAAGATTGAGACTCGCTACCCTTTCGGTTCCCTCGTTCCCCTCTGGTCGCGTCAAGTGCGTATCTAACCTTGGTCCTTAACTTTTGAACTAAACTCCCCATAGATTCCATACACCATGGCCAAGTTCTTCTTCTTTGAGAAGATCGTCCAGGTGTTCTACACCCACGTCTTCACGAAGCCCAAGGAAACGTACTCCAAGACCACTCAGCTCGGTGTCACCTTTGCCTCTGGTTACCTCGCTGGTGTCGTCTGCGCTATCGTTTCACACCCCGCTGATTCGCTCGTCTCACTCCTCGGTAAGGCTGAGAACAAGGGCAAGAGCTTCGGTCAGATTGCGAGCGAGGTCGGTGTTGTGTCCCTTGCGACCAAGGGTCTTGGCACTCGTGTCATCATGATTGGTGAGTATCTTTTCGATACTGATGCGAAAGCTATCCTGATGAAATGGGGCAATAGGTACCCTCACTGGCTTCCAATGGTGGATCTACGACACATTCAAGAGCGCCATGGGTCTCGGCACAACTGGTGGAAAATAAATAGGTTCATTTATTAGAGTGGGGCGCGATAGAGGAAGGACGTTTTGATTCGCTGGGATATCCCGTATTACCACCTGCTTGCTGTGCCAGCATGCATATCTCTATCCATAGATTGGAATCATACACTAGTAATTATCATCTTGGAGACCACAATGACACGTGAGTGGGGATCGCGCACCGATGTACGGCCCGTGTACTCATGCGACGCGTCGAGTCACGGGGATGGTCTGTTCTCTTCGAAGCAAATGGCCGGAACGGCTTTCTATTTCCACACAGTACGACCGAAATTCTGCCTAACCATCAGTTCACCTGGGGCCTGTGAATGAAGTCGTGCAAGAGTAACAGGAGAGGTTGGCTTCCATGACGTATGCTATCAGGACTTGGACCGATGAACAGAGATTCGTGGCGAGTGTTTGGCATAAGTCGGGCACGTAACGGACGGATCGACTAATATACAAGAAGGCCATCAATCCTTAGGCCTGATGGCTTAGTGAACATATGTTTTAATAATTAGCTTTCTAGAGCTTGAATTTCATTGCCTTGATCATTCAGACACAGTAAGATTCCCATTCAGTAGGTCAGGCACTTACATTTACATAGTTATATCTAAGCAGTGGTTAACGAAAGGTCCCATGCACTCAGCGACTGAGAGCATGATTACGTAACTGGCAAGGTATCTTCTCTTGAGCTCTGCTGGTCTCTCATCTTTGAATTCTGGCTAAATTGCTACAACTTCTGAGAGCACGAGCAACCTCTCCATTGGCTTGGACTAAGTTTGAACCATGGATGCTGTCGAAAAGGCCAACACCGAGCGTCAGAAACGCTGGTAATCCATACGTTGATCAGTCATCGTCAAAGAATTCACGTTCGACAGGGTCAAAGATCAGAAAGTGGGTGAGGGTACTTATGCTGTTGTCTATCGAGGTGCGTGCTAGTGAAATGCGCGAGATTTCGACCCATACTGAGACGTTTTTCTTGAAAAAGGACGAGAGTTCGCAACTGGTCGCAAAGTCGCCATCAAGAAAATAAAGGTTGGGCAGTTCAAGGATGGTTTGGATATGTCTGCTATTCGAGAAGTCAAGTACCTGCGAGAACTGCGTCATCACAACGTAATAGAGGTGCTCGTCCCTAACCCATGGGTTGCGAAATTCGTTTCTGCTGACGTTTTAGAACGTTCGTTCAGCTTCTCGACGTGTTTTCTTCCAAGACGAATCTTAACCTTGTTCTCGAATTCCTCGACTCCGATTTAGAGATGATAATTAAGGATCGTTCCCTTGTGTTTTTACCAGCGGACATCAAGAGCTGGTTGGCTATGACATTCCGTGGGCTTGAGTTCTGCCATCGAAACTTCATTCTTCATAGAGTGAATAAAGTTAAAGCTACAATCATCCATTCTCTCTCTTACGCACGCAACGCAGGATCTCAAACCCAACAATTTACTCATTTCATCCGACGGTCAATTGAAAATCGCTGATTTTGGATTGGCTCGAGATTTCGCAGACCCTGGACATAAGATGACATGTCAGGTCATCACACGGTGAGGTACCACCAACGTATTCTTATTCTACAGCTACTCAGACCGTAGGATAGCTGGTATCGGCCTCCAGAGCTCCTTTTTGGCAGTCGGTATTACGGTTCGGCAGTGGACATCTGGTCTGTCGGGACCATCTTCGCCGAACTGATGCTTCGAGTACCATACCTTCCTGGGGACAGTGATATGGACCAACTGAAAACAATCTTCCGTGCTCTCGGAACTCCAACAGAGGAAGAGTGGCCTGTAAATACATCCCGATTACCTCCGCGTCCGCCCCGTTGATGACTTGTGACACAGGGACACACGAAACTTCCTGATTACATTTCAGTAGGCCAATTCCCCAAGCCGCCTCTTCGTGATCTTTTTACGGCCGCTAGCGCCGACGCTCTCAACCTTCTTAGTAAATGCCTAATTTACGAACCACGGAAACGCATATCCGCTAAAGAGGTATATATATCTTTTCTTCCCCGCCCAAGTGATTCAGCGTCTACATCTTTTAGGCTCTATACCACCCATATTTCACTGCCCTTCCATATCCGACACACCCCTCCAAATTACCAAAATGTTCAACTCAGGTAGCAGCGCGAGAGCTTGAAGAAGTCGATGGAAATGTTGAAATGAATTCAACGGGTCCGGGCGTCAGAGCTAACAACAACAGACTCAAAAGGAAGCTTACGTCCCCGAGCGCAGAAGCCAAAGTGCGCTCCATAGCCCGCCGACTAGACTTTACCAAGCAAACACAGTCACCACAATCTTGATATGCACTCCCGTCACTATTACTCATTTGCTGTTTCACCATCAAGAGGTCACACATTTCTCGAGTATCATGAAGCCATGGACGCTGCTATGTAAAAGTACATGTATTCACCAGTTGTCAATTGCCCATGAGGCGATGTCCTTCAAATTAATATTATCCGCCTATCAGAGACAATATGTGGGTACGAGATATCTTCAATATCAAAGGAGGTTGCAATGTGACCAGGTATTCAAGCACGTGGGTTATCACAAGTATTGCATTTAACAGTTGCGGAGGCTGGGTTGGAAAGCCCGCACAGAGCGCAATTCCAGCTAGCGCTATCAGCAACCGGCGGTTTCATCCCAGCAGCCGTCCAATTAAACTGTTGCACAACGGGTGTCGAAGGCTTAGGCACAACAGGAGTGGGCGCAATATGAGTGGTAGCAGTAGAAGCAGGTCTTTTCGTCTCGCAATGTTCGCACTGCTCAGTTGCTGACATGGGGTTGGTCAACATACAAAGCGAGCACGTCCAAGTTGTCCCACTCGAAGGAGCGGGTGGTTTTGCCCCAGCCCCAGTCCAATTGAATGGAACGATGGGAGCCGAGATTGCAGGCGTAATCGAACTCGCTTTTGCAGGTGTAGATGACACGGTGGGAGGAGCCTTACTGAAATCAAAGCTAGGGAGCGAAGACGTTGGAATTGACTTGGCTTCCAGAGCCGCCTTGACATGAGCGCTGTCAGTAGCAGGCACTCGAACTTTGACCGAAAACGTGAAGGTTGGCAATGCAGAATCCGGCACTTTAAGAGCAGCCCGTTGGCCAGGATTTAATGCGATAGCGGAGCTGTCACCGCCAAAGGTCGTCACAGATGCAGTAACTTTATGGACCGCACTCGCAAGGGAAGTAAACGGCGAAGACATTGGGGCGATGGAGGGCTTGAACTCCCGTGTGGAGGGGAAAGAGAAGGGAGCGGGTTGGGGAGTAACTTCTGGCGTCGACGCAGCAGCAGTCGAGGTTGAGATGGAAGAGAAGAATGATGCGGGAGTTGGGAGTGAAGAGGCGGAGGTAGGAGGTAAAAAAGTCATTGATGGTGTTACTTTGTGAGCTGGTGAACTGGTTGCTTCCGGCTGATAGCTGAATCTTAGCTTGCTGGGCTCTTTGGGAACTGATGTTGGTTTTGATCCCGGAAACGCTGGCCTCCCAGGACGAGCAGTCAAGGTAGAATTCGAGGAAGGAGGTGAGGTGACCGAGTGAGGTTTATCTGGTGTAATGCTCGCATCGACACTCTCAACTTCTTCAATGATGATGTCAGAGGAGTCAGATTTTGGCCTTCTGACAGTTGTCGGGATACCATGTCCAGATAATTGAGACTTGGACTTCTTCACAGCACGTTGAGCATCCTCGTCCTCTTCATCAATATCTTCTTCCATATAACGATTAGACGATCCTGCTTGCGATGACTGTTCAGAGAGGGAAGTTTCGCTATCAAAGCTTGACGACTTCTCAAGGTGTTTAGGGGGACGCGACCTCTTGCTTCCCTATACAAGCCCCAGTGAATTGTTACTTATCGGAATTCTAACGATACATACCTTGGGCAAGGTCGCTTCGATAATGGCCTGAGGAGAAAATTCCTTTGCTAGGTCATCGGTCTTCGTATCCTTCTCCTGACTTTTCTCGTCCTTGTTAGCAGGCGTTGTAGGTTTGCCAGTCGCTCTAACCCTCCTGCCAACCCTTCCTTTCGGCGCAGAACTAACCTTACCAAGGGGACTAGCAATTTGATATGGATTACTGAGATCTGGTCGCTTTGGAGGTGTGACTTCCTTGATCAATTCTGTCATGAAGTTCGCAGCCATAGTTTGTTTAGAAGGTGAGAGCGTGGTAGGGATGTCATTTTTGGATGGTGGTGATGCGCCTGACCAAGTCTGCCTTAATGGGGAGGGCACAACGGGTGCAGTCAGCTTCTGTGCGACTGGAGGTACCCGTAAGCGGGAAGTGGTCTGCGAGGAGGAAGTCGGATTAGAAGACACAGAGTTTGTAGTTCGAGGTGTCGCTGGTGAACCAGCGGAGACTGGGAAAGGTAAAGCTTGTTTGATCCTCGTAGGAGAAGGATCTGGAGCCGCAGCACGCCCTGGGGGCTTCGGTGTGGATTCATTGACAATCGAGCCGGAGTCATTGGGGATGGAAGAAGGGCCCACATCTTCAGCAAGTTTTCTCCGTTTAGTATCTGTTCTTGGTGCTTCATTCCCCATTTGAGTATCTTTCAACGCGAAACGATCTGAGGCAGAACGAGAAGGACCAAATGCAGGAGATGAATAGCGGTTTTTGGAACGAGGAGTTTTCGCACTTCCTCCGCCTTGCCATCGATAGACTCCATTCGGGTTTCTGCTCAGCGTCTTCCGCGAAGAGGGCGTTGGTCCCGGGACAGAGGCGGAAACACCGAAAGTGAAACCAAGGCCACTGTTGTTGCCCTGGACAGGCGAGTCTGCACAACCAGGGGTTGGAGTAGCAGAAAATCGGAAGGGTTGGGAACCTTCCTCTAGAGACATATAAATATATGGTCCATATAATGGTACTAACTTGGCAAAAAAAACTCACCAGCTGGGTCACTCTGAAGCATTGCACAAAGCTTTTCAAGGTCTTTTCTGTCTAGAGATTTCCGAATATGTGCCGACACGGTCTCTAAATCCCTCTCAGGGGTTGGGTCGAACAAGGTGGATTTTGCTGGAGGTTTCGGAGAAGATGGCCGTCGCGGTGGTGGAGGAGGCGGTATTGCATGCGATAAAGGTTCCTTTTCATTGATTTCGTGTTCCAACTTGATATTCGTTAAAAGCTGCGCGTCAAAAATTGGAACGTATCAAACTCACTTGATGTTCTCGGGCCTTCAGAGAGGTGGTAGCCGGGGAATGTGAAGCAGTCGGAATATCTTCTTGTATAGCACATTCATCCTCAACAGTAGTTTCGTTCGATGACCACGGAACCAGAGACTTCAGAAAACCAGTAATACTCCAGGACTGCAGGTCGACATTAGTACAATGAGTAATCATACCATAAGCAGTAGACTGACTGATTTTTTCGTGACTGGTCTTGAGTATGGCGACTGAGACGGACGCGATGACCGGCGTGAGGTTCGAATGGCGCTCATAGTCGGAGACAAGGGCAGGGTCAAAGCAATGAAAAGTTAGCGCCAGTCATTACCAACAGAGCTGAGTTAAGGGCAGGTTTGAAAGAGTCACGTGACTCAGCTTCGACCAGCCCGCCATTGTCCGCAACGGGCTCATAACAACACAATGCCGAGCAAAGTCATAGAAACGCCGTATCCCCTCATCGACTCTGACCCTCATGCTTCCCGGGTAATCAGATACTTCCGTTCTTCTGATTATGCCGTCTGGGCTGCAGCCACTGGTGCATTTCCGGCTGCTCTCTACGCCTGGCGTCCGTACTATCTTCTTGCTACGCTTGTTACAGGTGCTAACAGTCTCATAGAACTGGCAGATCCCGTCAGAATTGCGCTCAAAACAAGTCTCCGCTTGGGTGGCTTCCTCGGGTTTTGTGGTGGTTTCTTGCTCTCATATCAACGCTCAAGCGGTGCGCGAAATTATTTTGTTCCCATCCCAATGGTCTTGCCATGCTCATAAATAATACACAGCTCGCTTCTGGGGCTGGTCGGAGAACATACGGGAACAAGAGATGGATCGTGCTGAGCTTTCCCAGCGTTCATTAGAAGGCAAATCACTCTACGGTGATTCACCCCAACCTCACTGGGTTCAAGCCGCCGCCGCTAGGAACTCCCAGTTCTCGCAACTAAAATTCGGTATGTCCGGTTTCTCTATCTGCATCGGGGTCCTGGATTGACTCGTTACTTCAATAGCTGCCTTCCCTATGTGCGTCCCAAAAGAATAACTCTTTTAAACATGACTGAACCAACTTTTTTCAGGTTGAACTTGGTCAACCACCCTCATCACGGGACTGATCCAGACAAGTACAGTGCCAAACCGACAGAGGAATCAAACTAGCTGTATCTGTGTTGTCAACTCACATTTCATCTTGGAGACATTGCGGAATATGTTCCCCGTGTCTTGCAATAGTTTAAGAATCGCCCTTGAGCCTTTGCAGAACTCTCGCACTCTCTGTTCAACATCGCGGCACGGGTGTTCTAATGATTGTTTAAAGAAATTACAAGTCTTGTACGTAGATCTTCCCAGCATATATCAACGTCGGTACTTCCTCAATGTTGGGTCACTCAAGATGCTCTGCATCACATCATCTCTAAGATGAAGGCGGACGCTTGCGCCATTTTCGTGCCAGGTCTTTGCTTCAGGGCCTCGTTCGTTTGCTTCCATAATTAGGATACAACCGTCAATGTGTGGTGCGAGAGCTTCTACATGAGTTGGAGGTCCGGTTCCAAAGTCCACATCTTGCATACGCAGCTTTTCATAAAGCCAAGATGTAATAACAGTGTTGCGTGAGCCGAAAAATGCAGTCCACGTGCGTAGGGGGCTGATTTCGAAAGCCAGTTCGTGGAGGAGTGCAGGCAGGGTGGATGCATCGAAAGCACTGAGAGAAGAACGGATGGAAGCAGCCATTGGTCCAAGCTCAAGTCCCGCTGCATCCTTAACATCTGCTGTCACTTTGATTGTGGTAATGGGAGAACCAACAAAAGATGTGGGTAAAGGTGGATTGAGACGATTTCTGAATCCGAGTGGTATGTTCAAATAACATTCACCCTCAACGAGTTTCCGAGCGCGTATAATGAGATTCCAGATATGTGCCTGGAGCGCATCGAGATGGCTGACGCGAGAGAATAAACTCGCCTCTTCCCACATTGCGTGTAACTCGCGAGAACTAAATTCAACCAAGTAGTATGACATGGATGCAGTATAATCCCAATTTGCCCAATTGACTGGTGGTCCAAAATGGTTTACTGATGATTCGACCTCCTTCGGGATCGTCGTCAACGATTTGAGAAATGGAGGGCAATCAAGTTGAGAGTTCCAACAGTCGTATCGATGCAGAGGCAATCCTCGTGCTACCTCGAGTATAGAGGGTGAGGGATCAAGGGCATCAATGTCTCCAGCTGCAGCGCGATCTATCAACGACGGATTGAAAATCGGAGACAGCACTGGCAGAGGTGTTTGCCTTCGAACAGCTCGCGACACAGTTGCCCAATCCTTAGTGAAATAAAGCAATGTTTGTGCATCTGCTATTGGATGGGTGAATTTCAACCCTATAGCAACGCCACTGTCTGCTAGCGTGGTGACCTGAATGATCAAGGAAGGTAAGCCAGCATAAGACATGAAATCATGAAATGCCAAAGGAGTCGTTCCATCGATAAGCTCTGGGAAAGGAAGAACGCCAGCATCTGTGCATCCGTCCACTGGTTTGCCAGCAAAAGATGATGTTGAGCGGGAAGATTCAGCGATGATAAATTCAACGCCGGGATCGTCTGGAGTGCCATGTGCAAGCATTAAGCGTTGGAAACGTTGAGTATGATCGCCACTGGGATCATATGGTGCCCACTGAAGCTGGCCTGACCATTGAGGGTATGCGTCAAGAGTCACTTTCAGGCTGACAGATAGCTCTTCAATAGAAGGGGCATCTTTGAAGATCCATACACCCGCCGGAGGAACGTACCGCAAGACTCTGGAGTCGAGGATTGACAGTGGTGTATGGGTGGGCTTATGATGAGAAGTCGGGAAGAGGCGAGTGCGAGAAACTACCTGCATGTTACGAAGCTATACTATGCCTTGGATGGCTCTGAATTCGGGAGATTGACGGAAGGAACGAGTGTAGAAAGAACGGGGTAAGGAGCATTTTCGGAGGCTCTGCGTGACATCACACGTTACATTCACATCGTAGATACACATACATTCAAGGCCACTTGTACATTCACGACTCGAGACCGGCACAGTGCCATTGTTTGGCGGATGCTACGAGCGATATATCCATTTCTCATCGTGAGTGCAGTATTACAAACTCGCATCGTAAGAATTTTATATTCGTGCAGGTTCCTCTTTTCCGATCAGCTCATGCGTTGCGTAGAAATTAGTCATCATGACAATTGAGCTCTCCTTGCTTTATTGTCCCCAACTTCAATGAACAATTTCTCCGAGATCCGAGATCATTGAAATTTGATCCATCATATGTTTATCATATAAGGTTATTATTGTTCTTGACTTTTGGAGAATAAAAGAGTCCAAATTCAATGGCAGCTTCATTTGTTCATCCAGAGGATTCCTTCTCGTGTCTCTCACAGCAGTCACAAGGCCATGTCCAAGCCCGTCGTAATCAATCGACCTGAGTGTCAACGCCAGAGAGCCTCGCATGGCGAGAGATTTATTTCAATCTTCGAATTCACAAGCTGTTGAGGAATATGTTCAGAACAAGGCGTCAGAAGCCTGCTTCCTTAGTAACGTAGGGTAATCTCTGGGAATTTCATGTCAAAATCGTCTTGATCATATGTGAGGTTTATATTCTTGTTCTCTGGATTGAATGCCGAGGTTATGGCGAAGGAGAAAAAAAGTACAAAATGCGAACGACAGAGAAGCAAGCATAACAAATACCAGCCATGCTTTCATTGATACTCTTTGCACTGGGCGCTACGGGCGCAAGTGCCATTGCCCTCGAAAGCCGAGCGACCGGTGGCTACGTACAGAATCCTTCTGGTCAAGCCTCATTCACCTTTTACAGCGGATGCGGTGCGCCAGGTAAAAAGGCTCAAAGCAATGTCAGAAGTCAAGCTAATAATATTCCCTCAGCTTGCGGAAAGTCAGCTTCAGGATTCACCGCAGCCATGAACCAGCTTTCATTTGGTGCGGCACCGGGTTCCGGTGCTGGCGATGCATGCGGTCGTTGCTTTGCTATCACAGGAACAGCCGATCCATTCTCTCCATCCTTCTCTGGACCTTTCAATTCGATTGTGGTCAAAGTTACAGATCTATGGTATGTCCTCACCGGTAGATGCAGGATGAAAGCATTTCACTCATAACAATGCAGCCCAGTTGCCGGAAATCAAGTGAAGTCTTCCGCAGTGCCGTTGGTAGATGTATTACTCATGTCAACCCTTCCCAGGAATGGTGCGGGCAAACCCAGAGCAACCCAACTAATCAACACGGACAGCCATTCCAGTAAGTCTGATGGTCGAGCGTCCTCAGAAGTTATAACAAAAATAATACTTGTATAGTTTCGATATTTGCCAGGACACTGGCGGCGCAGGGGCATTTTTCCCATCGGGTCATGGGGCGTTGACAGGGTCCTTCACAGAAGTATCATGCAGCCAATGGTCAGGTAGCGATGGTGGCGCCCTCTTTAATGGAGCATGTCTCAGCGGGGAAACCGCTGGCAATTGGCCGGCAACGGGATGCGGTAATAAAGGTATGGATCATTTATTATAACGATAAGATTGCTGAAGGTCGTTGCAGGAACCGCGCCCTGATGCTTGTTTTGTCACGAGACACATCATATGGGTTCCGAAGATGGACTTAATTGTCACGTTTGCGGAGTCGCTGAAGGATCTCATAGTTTATTCTTGGCCATGAGTAACTGCTTTGTACCCCAATGAGTCAGGTGAATGATATTTATTTGTAAAAACAACTCACCGAGGTTCCGCGGGACATAATGGTGCGGCTAACAGCGACCACAAATTATGTTTGATTCCCAAATCATATATTTTTTCACTTTTAAGCACCTCATAGACACGTCGTCTTGATCCTTTTTCCGGGATGCAAATGAACGTTGTGGGTGACTTCAAAAGGGCTTGACCCTGAGGAACCCTGCGCTGGCCCAGTGTTTCAACAGATGTAGTTCCCAAGAGAACAGCTCTTGTTGTCATGATTGCCAAACCCTGTCGATTGCAAGGTCAAATACTAGTGTCACATAAAGAATAACTTACCAGAGAAAACACCGATATTATGGTAACGCATGTAACTAAGATAAGTAGTCGCAGATGGGGCTTCTCGATGAATTCTCCAGGTAGATTATAGTCACGACCATTTTGGGATTTCAAAGTCCTAAAACCTAAGACAATGCCCCAAAACCACCGACCAAGAGGCCCTCCGAAAAAAATCCACGACCCATACCAATCCCACCAGTTCCTAACCGTCCAGACGTCATTCCTGGATACTCCAAGCGCCAATGATATGTGGCGTAAAAGTACTTTAGCAAAGGGTGCGATGGCGAAAGCAGTAGTAGCAGGAGTGAGGTATAGGAGGCACAAGAACAGCTTCATCCTCGCTAGGGTCACGCAATTGCCAAGCTAGTGCAGATGTTAATTTCACAAATGACTGGGAATACAACGCGAACGCACCCAAGGGCAATGATGATCAAAACCGACGCGACAGACTCCACAAGTGGAACAATGGTGAGTCCTGGGCGGTTTCCACGCGCCTTTACACTGTCCTTTCGTACACACCGCCAAATCACCCTGCCAATTGATACTTTCATATGGCTCCGTCAACATGGACAGATCCGGGAGAGGGAAGTGAGGTACGTTGTGCGTATTCCGATCTCGACATAGCAGGAAGTATATCATAGCGACCGAAAGTATCATAAAATTGGAAATGACTAAATATGCACCTATGTGAAAGGAGTGAAGTCACTTGTCAGCATGACGAAGGGTAGCGAATCTCACCTCCCCATAACCGCTCCTTGCGTCGGAGGATAAGCCAACCAACTTGAGAGGTGAGAGGTGAGTAGATCAGTCAAAGCCTTGGCAGGATTGAAACATTTGATTATAACACACTGCTGACGTTGAAGGTCGCGGCATACCAGCCGTATCTAACAGAGGTCTCATTTCAAGTAGTTATAGTTATGAACACACACACCCAATCATCCACCAGACGAAGGCCTGAATACATAACTCGGCTACATATTGACTCATATGCACGATAACGAAGGTCAACGTTGATAGTTAAGGGCTCTGACAGTCAGCGATACATGTGCAAACCCCGAGCTTGATCCTGAGCTCAGACAAGATATGCGATGCTCTCCCTCAACCCATTATGCTAACAGCTCGATGGAAGGCCCTCCTGGACTCAATTACAACCTCACACAACAGGAGACATCCCCTGCATGCCCGTCTTGGTCGGACCGCGAGCCTCATCATCCCAAGACTCTACCTTTCTGACGCCGCAACGGCCAGGAACGAGAACGAACTCGTTCGGCTTGGCATAACTCATGTCGTCTCAGTCTTGGAATACAAACCAATCATTGCAGACATCATACCACGAGAACATAAGCTTCACATCTCGCTGGCGGATAGCCCAGCATCAGACATTTTGTCCCACCTCCCAACGACGACTCATTTCATAACATCAGCACTTGCAAAAAATAAGGAAAACAAAGTGCTTGTAAGTGTCCACATTCCCTTTTCATGTTGTTTGCCTCTCATGTCGCATAGGTTCACTGTTTTCAGGGCATCAGTCGCAGCGCGACCGTAGTTATTGCCTACCTCATCGCATCCTCTGGCATGTGTGTATCAGAGGCTCTTCAACATACACAGGCAAAACGTGACATTGTCTATCCCAATTACGGCTTCCGTGAACAATTGGAAATGTATGCTGAGGACTTCAGGCGCAAACGAACCAGAGAGGGAAGTCGAGGATATACCATGGTTGGTGAAGTTATCGATGGAACAATACACCAGTTGGAGTCGCCTTCTCAGCTTCAAAGATGATACCTCCATAGAACAAGAACGAGATCAATGAGCAGTTGTATACCAGACTGAGTTACTTACCTAGTGCGAATACTCTTCCTTGGGGTTTGTGTGTAGATTAGCACAGTGAGTGCTTCGGAAAGACATTTCTACTGTTTATTTACAAATCCGGATTTAAATCCAAATCCAAGTCGAAGAATTGGGGCTGGGGACCACGTAAATCTTGCCGATACGCGTTTACACCGTGATGTTGATCCAGCTCGTTGACCTTGGGGGAAACAGTTGGCGCTAAAACATACCATATCAATAGAAAGGAATAAAAAAAGACATATATCTTACGTCTGCCCACAGAATGTGTTTCTCCAAGAAGCCCCAATGGTGCCTCCGCATTGAGACGGCCGCGACGCATCTTCTCTTCGTTCGGGAATGGTGGAAAGAACAATCGAGGTTGTCCTGGAAGGGTGAGATCTGGCATATTTGGTGGTGCAGACGTAAATGCGCTGATACTTTGAGCATACGCCAGTAACTCGGGATATGGTATGGCCGCTGAAAGCCACTCAAGCATCACTGTATACAGGTGACGATCATGTACACACCTTTCTTAGCAAGCTCTATGGCCTTTATCCTCTCTTCCCCCTCTTCGATCATCTCCTCAAGTTCCCTTTTGCCTCCCTCGAGTGCCGATGCGATCTCGCGCCACCGCGCTTCCAGCTCCAGAATCTCTTGTTCCAACGCGTCTATCTTACGCTGTTTTATCTGATGTTTATGAGCCAGGTTGACTGCAGACGACAGTGTCTTGTCGCACTCTAAAAACGCGGTAAGAGTGGGGGGAGGTGGTGGTTTGGTCTGGGTTGGTGACAAGGACAAGAATAGGGTGTGTGCAAGAGCCTGCAGTTCATTCAACGGCGCAAGGAGAATGTTTGACATAGAGTGCATGTTATTGTCGCTATTGGACGACGTGGAGGGCCGAGATGGCCCAGGATTTGCATTAGCAGTGTGAAGTGACATGACAGGGGGGAAGAAAACAGTATATCATAAGTAAATACATCACCAATCTTATAAGGCACACCCGTCTGCCTCAAACATCATGTCCCCATTCCGAAATGGGCATGCACTCGCAACTGAAGAGCTCTACGAACTGACGGAGGATGGCCGCCTACTAGACACCACGAAACTACCTCGACATTATAAAGATGGCAGCTCGATTGACTGGGTTCACGAGGAGGCAATTGATCGTGAACGAACCCATGCCTTGAAAGCACAAGCTGGCGTACGCGGCCTCCTTCTACCACTGCTAGAATCGTCACGTCTGTGGCTCGTCGTCATATTGGCTGGTATGGGAATTGGAATTACTGGCGCGTGGCTTGATGTACTAGTGAAGTGGTACGTTGCGACGTGTACTGCGCTATCGTACCTCGGCAGCTATTCCTCAAAAATAGGCTTGGTGATCTGCGAGAAGGGCACTGTTCCTATGGCTTGTTCTATAATCAGGTCGCGTGTTGTAGCGGCCTCGATCGTGCGTTCATATCTGTCCTGGATGCTAATATACAGCTTACACTCCTCAGCTGGCGAAAAATGTGTGGACTGGCTTACATGGAGTGAATTCTTCCATATTCGGTCTCTTTTTGTCCAGTCACTACTCCAATGCTTGATCTATGTTGTTCTTTCCGTGAGTTCTGCTGGGGCGGCCTGATTATACCTCCAGTCATACTTAAAATCGTAGATTGTATTTGCTTGGAGTGCGTCTCTTCTCGTTGTGACTTACGCCCCTTAGTGAGCTTTTCAACTTTGAGGACTTTATCGATCCTCGACTTACCAGTTTCCTAGCGCATTCCATACGGGAAGTCAGCTCAAAGTCTCATATATATACGGCTTTCCACTGATTATTTTCACATGAAGTTCCAGAGATAAAAGCGGTGCGTTACATCATTTCATTGAAATTTCTAACAGATTGGGAACTTGTCTAGATCCTCGGTGGTTATGTGTTTGATGCGTTTCTTTCACCGTGGACCCTCTTTATCAAGGCCGTAGGTCTTGCTCTTGCTGTAGCTTCTGGACTCTCTTTGGGAAAAGAAGTTAGTTGTCTAACTACTGCTCATCTTTGGCTTCCACCTATTAAATCCACAAGGGACCACTTGTTCACGTTGCATGCTGCATGGCATTCGGACTTTCTCGTTTATTCAACCAGTTTGGCCAGAATGAAGGTAATCTTCTCACACTCTCAATTCGACATAGACTCTAAAATTTCTTTTGGCGCACAGCACAAAAGCGGAAGCTTCTAGCCGCCGCTGCTGCTGCGGGTGTCTCAGTGGCATTTGGCAGCCCCCTCGGCGGCGTTCTCTTCGGCTTAGAAGGCAAGAGACGAAAATTCCATCGTAAATGTATCTTACCTGCTTTCGTAGAACTGGACACGTTTGCCAGTGAAACGGAGGTGATGTGGAGAGCCTTTGTAGCTTCTGCCGTAGCGGCTGTTTCCCTGCAATGGGTCAATCCGTTCGGAACGGCAAAACTTGTTCTTTTCCAAGTATGATTAAGTCTTGTGGTAATTCCTTGACCGACATGGTATACAGGTCAATAACAATATTGACGTATGGCGTGCCTTTGAGCTTGTATGTAGGCTTTCATGTTGACCGATTTCTGCTCACATAGAATCAGATTCCGTGGCTCGGTCTTGGTGTCACCGGTGTATGATCTATGTTTTTTTCTGCGTCCTTTGATTCACGACCGCGGTAGGGCATTCTTGGGGCATTCTTAATTAGATTAAATGTCGAAATTGCACTATATCGACGTAACAGCTATCTCAATGACTGGCCAGTCTTGGAGGTCGTCTGTGCCAGTGCAGTGACTGCTGCGATAAGTTACATCGTGCGAACTGGTCTGTCTGAGTTGGCTACTTTCCTCACAGGAATATATGCTCTAGGTCGTATTCGCAAGGTGACAAAACGACACTTCATCCTAACCTGGAGCTTACTTTCTTTGTAGAGTACCTGCCTCTGAACTAGTCGCCAACCTGTTCCAAGAATGTGACCCCACTAAGCCAGATTACCATGGTCTTTGCAAGTCAGTCAGTAAGGTTACGATAATGTCACTTTCCATGTTAAATGTCTTTTAGTCCAACAGCAATGTGGGAAAATGTGTTCTTGCTTATTTTGACGTCGATGGCAAAAATTGTCTTGACGGCTTGGACTTTCGGCATGATGGTAAATAGTTGTTCCCATCTTACCTCTACCTGCCCTAATCAGTAGACTGATGTAGATACCCGCTGGGATATTCTTACCGACGATCACAATTGGTGCTTGTCTGGGACGCGCAGTTGGATTACTCACGTATGTTTCCCCTGTCTCATTCACCACCAAGCCATTCTCAGCGATAATCTCTCAGTCAAGGTCTATATCGTTCATACCCAACTGCTTGGATTTTTCTGTCTTGCCCTCCTGACCCTTCTGAGAGATGTATATCTCCTGGATTCTATTCAGTCCTTGGTGCTTCTGCTATGCTGGGTGGCGTCACTCGAATGACAAGTAGGATTTCTTCGCACCTCATACCAAATGCAAGTTTGATTGAGACATCTCCTTCAGTATCACTAGTGGTCATTGTTTTCGAGGTATTGATCTTTTCATTTTTGTATCACATTCATATCATGTAATCATATCATATCTCGTAGCTGACCGGAGCTTTATCGCACGTCCTCCCTATCATGATCTGTGTCATGACATCAAAATGGGTGGGCGATGCAATAAGCAAGGACGGTATTTACCCTGTCTGGATTGCTTTGCGTCAATATCCTTGGCTGTCTCCATTTACTTACCATGACAAGGGCGAAGTTGGAGCTGATGTCATGAAGTCTCTTGATGAATTGGTAGTGATAGACGACAAAGAAATGTCTCCTGGGGCCCTTGGTATGTTTTCAAGCTGTCATTTGACTCCACTCTCAGTGATGTTCTGGATGCCAGTTGCTCTTCTAAATAAATACGACTTCAATGGTTTTCCTGTGGTTCGCGGCACTCATCTGGTTGGATTTGCTACTCGTGAAAAAATCCAGGCAGTTTTGGGTGAGTTTGGAAACGAACTCTGGAGAGATGTTCTCATATCGTGTAGGCACACTATCGTCGGACGATTTGTCCCAGAACGCAATAAAGTGCTCTTTCTCTCGCCAAGAGCATGCTTTGCCTGATAATGAATGGATCTACTTCTCTGCAAGCCTTGAGGAGACCATACTTCAGCTTCGTAAAGATGTTCCTCAGGAGCTCGTCGTGAATATGTTCCAAAAACTAGTGCGTTACACTAAGCCAACTCATGATGCCAATGTGCTCAAACAGTTTAGAATTTGCGCCAAATACTATTCACGCAATATGGTAACCTGATGGGGATGGTAACGAAGGCAGATATTGTGTCCCTGCTGACCAGCCACTTTCAGCACACCGGTTCGTTGGCGCAGGAACCCCCAAAGCCATCGTAGCACATACATCGTCTTTGGACTCAGTTGTGCTTTAGATTCATAAACTTGTACATTATTTGCCTCGATAGCATCATTGCTAGTCTGAATGTCATAACGAACGAGAAGAGTATGTTGAAGAAATGCAATGTAGTTCAGCCCATTGACTTATTCTTTTCTTCAGCGAGGTCTTCGTCAGCTTCCTCATCCTCGTCATATTCCTCATCATCCTCAATGTCCTCGTCATCATCATCGACCTCTTCCATTGACTCTTTGAGCTGGTCAGGTGTCAACTGAGGGAGAGACACAGGCAGAACTATGAAACACACCATCTCGACAAGCTCATGGCATTCGTTCAGATGGGCCATTAGTATACCTTGTCCCTCAGGAATAGTCCCGCCTACTCCTATGAACTTTCCATCTTGGCGCATAGAGTCGATTTGGAAAAGGGCAAGTTGATACTGTGGCCCAAGTCATGGAATCAAGACAATAGAATTCATGATAGATTTAGTATACCATCATACATCTCTCGAAACACGAGCAGGCTAATGAAAGGCAGGACACATACCGGATACAAATCCCGAGCGGAGAATGGTCCTCCGTATTTCAAGACTTCATTGAGGCATTTTTTCACGGTCGACAGCTTGTTTGCCTGTACGAATCAATGAGCAGGCAAAGTCACGTTGCAATTGAGTCCTACGTACTATGGGCATCAGCTCCTCTGATACTGGCTCGCTGGACGACAACAGGCGGTAGATCAATCCATAACATCGCCTGAGCAAGTACAACAACACCTATTGGTAGTTGTATCAGGAAACTCTCCTCAGTACGGACCAGGAAACCTGACATATTGTCCTGATGGCCGATGACCGTCAGAGTCAACAAACTTGCCATCAACACGCATCTTGTCGATTTCTTGCAAGCTCAGCGAATAGTTGAACAGGTCAGTCTCCCTAAGGGTCCATCTGTGCGTCAAAACCAAGCTTTCTAACTCAGTACGAAGCCCAGAAAGTCGATCATATATTGGCTTCAATGACGAAGCAACATATTTTGATTCCTCGTTTGCCTTGATTTCTTGAGAGATATCGAAGCATTCTTCAAGCAAAGAAGAACATATCGCCTGGGAAGTTGGAACTATCCCACCAGGCCCCAAAAAATTACCATCTACGCGCGCTCTGTAAAATGAGACAAGTTAGTAATCGTGAACTCAAAAATCTGTGCTGGAGGGAGACAATGGAGACAGACTTGAAAACAGGTACTCAACGATTCTATCTTCCTGAGTTCCTCTTGTAGTGGTTTAAGTTCGGCTTTATGAGAGCCTTCCTTGGCTGCAAGCGCCACCAATTGTCGACGTATCGTAACAAGTTTCTGATGAACTGGGACGAGCTCGACTGGGAGGACAGATAAAGACTCCTGGAGTGTCCGCACGATTGCCTCTGCGGAGGCGAACGGGTTAGATATGAAACGACTAGGAACCAAAGCGCACGCACCACATTCATTTAGTTGTCGTTCAAGGAGCTTGATCAATGGTTTGGAATGTTTCCCATGTTCTTTGTCGTGTTGGATGATGTTTCGGAGCTCATTCAACCGTCGATGAAACGGCGCAAGATCAGCATCGTTGTATACGGCAGATTCATTCATGTGATTGAGGATTTGCTGTTACAGTTCGAATCCATCGTGAGCAACAGCCCTGCACATCCACAGCCGAAGTGGACGCGCAGAAAATGAAGTATCCTTACCTTCATTGAGGCTATCTGACAATAAGTCCCGAGAGTATCTTTGGTCTTGCCTATTGTGAGATAGAACAAAGACAAAAGACTGAAGACGTCCGCGAGGGTGGTATCCAGACGATTATTGTAAGTGGTCGTATCGTCGCGTACATCATTCAATCTATTGACTAGGAAAGGGGTCAGTAACTTGATCGACTAATGCCAGCCAACTGCACCTTGTTTGACAACTGACTGGTAGAGCGAATTCACATCAGAAGCCTTGACGTATTCGGCGCGATTCTTCTTGAGAACAGTCAGTCTATTGCGTATACTGCGATTGCGTCAATGAAGGAAATTGATAGACACAAAGAGAGAAGATGCGAACTTGATTACTGCTTCAAGAATAGGGAGTTCTGGAGATATGACGACATGAGTCGTGAGAAGTTTGCATAGATCACGGGCATGCAGTACCTTCCTGAGGCACAGTATTAGCCATAAAATATTCGATGGCCTCTAATGGGAGTGTAAGGTTGGGATCAACAAGGCAGAGGACTCGAAATCATTGACTCGGTTGAACAGTTTCTGGTTCTCACGGTCATTTCACCGTTTCGGTCACAATAATCATAAATAATGTGCCTTGGACTGACGATGCCATTAACGAGGTTTGCCATTCACGCATGGCTGGACGGCCTCGCACAGGTATTCTATGCATGATTCTAGCTATCGGAAATTATTTGCTCTGAAACCATGAATAGTAATTGAATAGACTTCAAACAGAAGCAAAGAAGCATACATTACCATGCAGAGAAAGAATTATGAAAGAGAAGGACAGTGAACTTGTCTCTCCAGGAGTAATCAGACTTCGCAAGGACAGAACCTTGCTCTGATCGAGAAGCATGATGAGACACAACGTGCTACACGCGTTAACACCAGGTACATATCGCTATACTTCGGACCTTCTCCGGAGAGAATGGAAAAGCAAATCAGCGTGGGGAAAGGCTAAATCGCATGGAAAAAGGGAGAGATGCCTTGTTATGTCGATCCTCGTCAATGATTTCGCGACTTGAATCGTCACTCAAAGTATATCGTCAAAAAATTGAATCGCAAAACAAAGCGCAACGCGATGGGTTGATCTATGGATTCTGTTCGAATCTGTCCTGGATGCAGGGGAATCTTCATTCATACTTGCTGTCATTCTTCGTCACTTATGTCCCACCGTATCATACCATATCCTATTCGAAAACTACTTGTGCGCGTGGCGAGCCCTAACTAATACGTCGAGTTCTGACAGAAGTGTTGATTATTACATAATTAGACAGCATATTAAAGAACGCCGATCTAATCAAGTGTCACTGGCACAAACCCTGACCAAATCAACCACCAGCCCTAGCCAACAGATCCTTCGCGATGACTGAAAGAATCAAAGAGGCGTGTACTTTGGGGCAACAAGGGTTCTCTGTCGCTGACCATAACCATCCAGAAAATGAATCAGCTGCGCCTGGATGCAGATCATGCGATTGCTCGCGCTGAGGAGGCCGAGGCGAAAAACAAGAAATATGAACAGATGCTTCTTGAGAAAGAACAAGAGATCTCGTCGTTACAACACAGGCTCGGTGTGTCGGATGCTGAGCTGGAAAAAGCAGAACGAAGCGTTGCGACCCATAAATCTGCTTCAGCTGAAGGTGAACAATCGAAACAAACAAGCGAGCTTTTGCAAAGAAAGGTCCAGCTTCTGGAAGAGGAGTTAGATACGGCAGAAAAGAATCTGAAGGAGACAGTAGAGCGGTATGCTGCGATTCTACTTTGACCGATTGGTTATCGAATCTCGATCAGACTGCGCCAGGTTGATGTCAAGGCAGAGCATTTTGAACGACAAGTTCAACGCGCTGAACAAGAACGCGATGCCTGGGAGAAGAAGTATGAAGTGCGTATCTAGCTCTTTGTTCAGAACGAACACATCCTAATCATGGCATCCTTATTCAACCAGGATGCGGAAGCTAAGTGGAGGAAGTCCCAGCAGGAATTGGCAGAACTCGAGGCCAGTATGCAAGACTTGTAGTTGGTCGTATATCTTGGCCCCCTTTTACACTTCGGACGACTACGCACGATTTCCATTCTCACATTTTCTTGTTTATGCCAGATTTTACACCGAAACGTTTTTTCCTTGTGCAATGCTGCAGAATGGCTTGTATAATGGCGATTCGCGGCGATGTCGTGCAGCAATCTACACAAATACATGATAATTCCTACTTTCCGTCATGGAACCTCAACGAGATTGAATTGACACAATGCCTCTCATCCGCTGAACTTGTGTCAACAGACGTACGCGGAAAACACCATGAGATCTTACTGGGAGTCCGGAAACCCTCGCCCTTGAAGACATGTCCAAGATGACCACCGCACGCAGTGCAGACGATCTCGGTACGGGTTGTTCCGAATGACCTATCCTCGTGTCTGGAGACAGCACCGGGAATGGCTGGCCAGTAGTATGCAACGCTATGTCAGTGCTGCTGCGACAAAACGGGAAGAGAATCACCATCATAGAATGCAGGCCAACCGCAACCACTCTGAGATCATGTTAGCAAAGCAAGGCAAAAGGATATCTGTGTGTAATTTTACATTGAACTTGGTAGAACTTCGGTACAAAGAGGCTCCACAGCCTGCACACTGATAGGTTCCATCGGCGAAATGGTGATCGTAATCTCCAGTCCCAGGAGGCTCGGTCCCTTTCTCCCGTAACACTCTGAACTATTGGTGTACATGGACTCAACTTCTGTTGAAATGTAGTCGCGATACGGAGCATACTTGTTCGGGAGTCAGGATGGCCTGCCATTCTTGCTCTGTTTTCTTTGCATTGGACATATTTCTATGCTGCTGGAGTGATCGAAAAGCTGTTGAGGACCAGTGTGCAGTCAGTGCGGACTTGTAAGTGAGAAGATGGGTTTTTCTCAAGGCAACTCCGATGCTGAGAATATGACGGTTGCTCATCAAGGCCTGACCAATGACGCATCGATTTATCTAATCGAGATTTACGGTCACATGGGACGCGCGAGAAAGCGGTTGACAATGGTGAACTGTGATAAATCGATTGAGAATGATAACCATTAAAGTCGAATGGCGTGTCTTCTCGAACGTGAATTTTTCTCGTGTGTTTGAGAATGTTAACGTTGTCATTTCAAAATATGTAGTGGGCTCTGCGCCCGAAGGGTTATTTATCCAATCCAGATTTACGGTCACATGATAGAATCAATGCAATTGATTTCAAGTAGTGAGAATCCAGAAAAAGACCTGCAGCTTTTGACGAGGCACAATACATACAGAATAAAAGACAACAGAGACACAGTAATCCATCAATGAGACATGCAACTACCAAAATTTCATTCACGATAACGTGGACCGGTCAATTGCAGAGTTGCGGAAACTCGACTTGTCTTGCATTGAATCTACAATGACCGTTGAGCACAAGATTGCATACTGTATAATGCGTCCTCACCGTTGTTGGACTTGTACTCCATAATCGTGGCCGGTGGAAGATGAAGGATTTTCCTCATGGTATCCCTGTCGCAGGTCGATGTCAACACGACACTCGCAGTGGCTGGCAATAAAACAAACCTGATTTTCTCGCGAACTTTTGGATCTGCATCTAGCCTATTCCAGAGGCTTATAATATCCTCGCTCTGTCTAACGCTGATCGTGCATCCACAGATTTCTGGCCATTCAGGCCCATTGCCATCACTCTTGTCTTCCCAGTTCCCCGGAACCGGAACTTCATGCTCCTCTGCATTGCGACACTCATCGAATTGGTCACCAATAATAGCCAGAACGAGGTCTTCCCATATTCGATCGGCGACGCCCTTCTTCAGGCGAATAATCCACTTTCCACCGGACAGATTGACAGGGTCTTCCCACACAGGTCGACGTATACCATTATGGAACAAGAGGTAGTCTGTGGTAGGGATAAGGGCAGAAGGAGGCGAAAGATGTGTCCACAGAGACCAGAATGATTCCACCTGATAAAGTTCAGTCTGAAGGACTTTTAGAGAACAAGGACGACTCACGGAGCTAAAAGCGGAAATCTTCTTAATTCCGTCTTCATAATTTATTGTCTTGTTACCGGGTGTGCGTTGTTGACGGAACCAAAATATCCATCTGTAAACGATAATCAAAACTAGAGTGGAATTGATGTGAAAGAGAGTACGAACATACGTGTTTCTGAGTGGATGTACAGCTGTATTTCTGGGAGAGGTGTTTTTCTGAGAAGATTCTTTTGAACGCTCAGCGGTGGCGACAGTTGAAACGGAAGTTGAAAAGTGCTTTGAAGAGGGGAGGCGTGAACGCGGTACGGTCAATTGGACGTTGGATTGCTGTGAGGGAATGGACTGAGACTGTGAGGATGCACTATTTGCTAGAAAGCGAGACTGGGAGTGATTTGAAAAATAGGTGGCCATTTGAAAGGATCCAGCAAAGGAATGTATGGTAGGACGTTTAAGCAGAAGAAACCAAATTATCGTGCCTTTACGTAAGCGCTATTTACCCTTCTTTCAGTTTACTTATCCGGGTGGGGTTCTGCCCAATGAAACTCATGCTTCGCCCAGAATGGCGCCTCTGGCCGCTTTCGTCGTTCCTTGGTTTCCTTGACCTCAAGTCAGGCGTGATAGTGGCGCTCCTTTTCGCTGTAAGTGCACACAACATCATTTCAATTGACAGCCCCCTCATATAAATCAAGCTTTTGAACAAGGTAGCGGGGGTCTATGGTTTGATTGCAATGGTCACCGGCGCAGGGGGCACTTTCGCACAGTTCAGCCTATATCTCTACTCTGTTATCGCTCTTATTGGCTTGGTCTGGGGTTTGCGAGCAGTCAAAGAGGTATGTTAGGTGATATTGCATCTCGGCTGACTTCTAAAACCCTCCAGGAAGATCCAAGACAGACTTTGTACTTTGCGCATCTCTTCTTCGCAGACCACATATTCTCCACCTCTTGGACCGTATTCTTCGCTTTGGTGTGGTGGTTATACACGCCCCATGATGGCCGTCGTACTGTCAACTCGCCGGCTCAAGAATACATAATTCATGTTTCGAACGTCACTAACACCCTAACTCCAGAAGAACGTGAAGCAGCGGCAATGCAGATTTGGAATCATGAAAAGGGCACCGCCGCAGCAATCATAATCCTCTCTTGGTTGTCCAAGGTCTTAATTGGCTGTATCAACTCTTTCTATGTATTCTTACACCTTTTCAGATCTACTTTGCTCTTCTTGTATATTCATACGCATCACACCTTCGCAAGGGTTCCTACCGCTCTCTTCCTCTTTCCAGAGCAGCCGCAGCAAACGGTAGCTCAATAAATCACGCTTACGAGACCGCACTAGGAGGTATCGAAGAGGAAGATATTGAGGACTTCTACCGTCTTCCTCTTCGGACACACAAGTCTGGCAATGCTTCTCTTTCTGGCATGGCTGAATTTGTTAGAGCACCCGGACGCACGGATAACCAACAGAGAAGGGCGAAGTCTTCTAATCAGAGTAGATCTGGGCCGCGTCAGAGTTCACGAATTAGAGACGAGGAAGAGGTGTTATTCGACGAAAATGAATCCACAACCTATGCTTCCAGCTCGCGTACGACCAAGGAGGAGACGGGCGCTTCCACTTAGGACTGATGATGAAAGGATAGGGAACAAAAGTTGTATACGCATTTGATTATCATACGTCGGTATTGTCTACATATTGAATGAGTCATAGGTAATGCGGACATTATGGAATACGCTCTCCCTCCCGGGACCTATGAAGAGTTCTGGATCATCACTGGAGAAGCGATAGATTGATCATTGGTTTCTCGTCTCCGACGCTTTTGTGCGAGGGGGTTGAGGATCATGGCCGCCAAAATTATGATCCCATCCATCACCTAAAACCTGAATTAACGTGCGGCAGAAATGACGCGGAGACGGCGTACAATGACAACAGAATATGCAACACCTGCTTCAACGTCGAATTTTGGTCTAAGAAGTAGCGCGGAAAACGAAAAGACAGCACCGAGCCAGTCGATGGTGATGAATGGGATGGAAATCCCGATGACTTCCCTGTACTTGATGATCTCATAGTATTGCGGGAGTAAACCACACGCAAGTACGACGGAAGTCAAAACACCGAAAAAATCAACGGCTCGACGATTCATTGAGGGGCGAACCGCGAATACTATGCCTGCCTCCAACCCCCCTATGAGAAGCATCAAACCCGCTGTTATCGAAGCTGCAAGAAGAGGCTTTTTCGCCTTGCCATAATGTAAGCACTACAAAAGATGCACATGTCAGATTTGCAGCCACCGTATAATGGAACTTGGTACCTGGCCCCACGAAAATAAGCACAGAAAACAGAACAATTGAGGTTGAACTATGAGTGGAATACTGAGGTTCTGGAGGATAACGTAGACTCCCAGAGGTAGCCCGGCGAAGCCCCATAATAAACTATGTATAATGCCAAGGATTAGTGATGCAAAGTGTCGATGCTGAAGATACGCACACGAGGTATGGTGATAGCCCAGTTATGGACTTTTCACGCCAACTCTTCCAGATTTGTGGTACCAGTTGCCCGGACCAGCATATAGTTCCTAACAAAAAATCAGAACACTTGGTATCTTTAGAGCGGACTCCACGGACCCATAGTCCCTAGTACATTCTCTGCAACCCGATTGACAACCATAAAGGCGTAAGAGGTTAAGAGTAAACCCCGGGAGTAGGAACAAGAGCAGCTGGATATAAAGCTCAGTGTTAGGATCTGCATCCGGGGACAACGTTATGTGTTTACCTCGAGGAAGTATAACTCGATACCTGTCCTGGCACGCGAATAGAGAGCGACAGCTCAGGAGACTCGATGGTATTTATGAAACGCCACCAAGGTGGAATATGATGAAAGTACGTATGATGAAAGTATGTGCAATAACGAAAGTATAAAGGACGGCTCTCGAAGACGGGGGAGGATATGGGGAAATAGTGCACATAGTAGCAAACGGCATCCTGATGTGTTGTCGAGACGTTCGGCCCAGGAATGACTGTAACTATTTTTACTCGACTCGGATGGCGCAAAATTGATATCAAATGATAGTCAATCTTGTTTACGTCGATACTTGAGTAACGTGCAAGACAACCTAAACTTAAACAGTCACCCCTACTTTTGGACAGCGGAATCGGCTGACTAAATACCCGATGTGATATGAGAGACCGGGAACTTTGTCACTGTACAAGGTCCATTGCATTGCAGTTAATCCGAGATTATGCTCAACCAATGGGGGCCCAATGAGTTCCATGCCCCCTTCACCCTAACGAGCTAACAGCTATATGAATAGTCCAGGAATACATGATTTGAGCGTCAAACAAGGATATGAACGTCATAACACCTCATGCATCGGAGTAGCTTGGACTTAACGGTTCAATCTACTTCTGTAAGCTGTCAGAATATCGAAAGTTCCTTTTGACATGTAGTCTTACCATGAAAATTAGTATTTCTCCAAGTATTGATTGGTTAGCGATTGTTCACTGAGCGTCAAGGAAACGAAGGTCCCCTTCGAGACGCTGAAAGATATTCACAGAAGGACAAGGGGAGCACATCCTGGAAGGAGATCGTGAAGTGGGTAGTCGGGCTATACTCCATCGGTCGCAGGGTGCAACTGACCGTAACCTGTGCAAGTCCGGATTACCAGACCCGACAGACAATACCCCCTTTGCCGAAGTCCGATAGGGGCAAGGACTAAATAGGAAGGGGAATGGAACCCGGTGTAATTGACTTCATCAATGCGACTTATTCAGCAGAGCGTATGGCAAGAAGTCATATGATTTTGAATAGGATGATTGATAGACAGATACCGGGGGCCAAGTCGTGTTACTATATTCAGAATGTTGTTTATCAGATATTCCGTGCAAGACAGGAGATTGACTATTGAAGAGAACGTAGTGCAAGATACGCTTTCCCATAGTAGGTACCCGCACCGAGAGCAACAAAGGTCAGCGTCGCGGGCACGGGACCTTTCGTGAATCGCGGAAGAGATGATAGGAGAAGCAGTGCAGAGGCCGCTAGTATCTTGAACTTAGAAATGACACCCCATTTTTGGACAATACATAACGTACCGCATGCAGCTTCCAGCCCATTAGGGGCTCCCTTGCGGATGGCGTCAGCACCATAGAGGAACAAGAGTCCGACGCTGGATGACAGTCGTGAGATTTATGTTCAGGCAGAGAAAGAAATGGCGCACGTTACTCCTCCAACCAGTGAAGGGACAGAACGTCTCCTAGCAAAACCTGCTACTCCCCCAACAATGCTGAGTCCGCCGATGATATATGCAGGGTAAGCAGACTGAAGACACGAAAATGACTAGTAAGTACCGGTAGATGTGAGCAGAAAGATGAACTTGCCATTAGTAGAAAGCGTGGATATCAGGGTGAGGATGTGAATGAAGCAATGAAAATCTTCTTGTATGATGACGTGAGGGTATTCTGCAAGTACTAAGTTAGTAGAGAGGGAACCTTACGCCAAGTTGTTTGATCGACAGACACGTCAGTCTCGTGAGATAAGATTAGATTTCTGGCCAGGAAGTGACATCAGACACAGTCGAGCACCTGGGAGCAAGTGGCTAGGATTATGACGGATTGGTTACTGTGGCTATGCTGAGAAGGTTTGTAAATCTATCACCTTGATTCTATCACCTTGATTAAACTGTTTTACTTCAGCGCCTCTGAGTATTCACCATCAATGAGTCTATTACAGCGAGCGTTAGATTCGTCCGCACGTGCATTTTCCACTTCTTCATCTCGGCAAAAGCAACGCCTGGTTATACTTGGCTCTGGATGGGGTGGTTATACACTTCTCCAAGGAGTTGACAAGCGACGATGGGGTAAGTGCAACCTTCCTGCTTTCTAATTGTCCTTAACTTCGTTCGTCGACCTCAACGCAGACGTTACTGTGCTATCTCCAACATCCTATTTTAACTTTACGCCGTTGTTGGCCGGATGTGCCGTAGGGACTCTGGAATTTCGTTGCGCTGTTGAACCGTCAGTACTCGTATTGTCGTTATACCCTCTAATACTTATGTATTCCAGAGTTCGCCGCTATGCACCACAAGTTGTGAGTAGTTAACGTAACTCCCAAAGTCGTTAGACTTAGAACTGTCACAACGTTCCAGACAACATATCAAGCTTGGTGCGACAATATCGGTAAATCACATTGTGAATGAAGATAAAGGCAACACTCATGCCAGTAGATTTTAAGAATAAACTCCTCCAATGTTTAAGTTATATTAATCATCTGTTCGTCTTAATCATGATACCTGTTTACAGATGCCCGCAACACCACCAATAACAAAGGCTTCTACATCGACCTCACGTCAAAATTCACGACTCGATGTCGTTTCTGTAGAAAACAAGCCTTTGACCCTCAAGTACGACAAGTTAGTCATTGCTGTTGGAGCATACTCACAAAGTGTGTTCCGATCTTCCATATTCAAAATGCTTTTCCTAATCTTTTCTGTCCACCGCAGCTTTCAACATTCCAGGAGTCAAAGAGAATGCACTTTTCCTGAAAGATGTCAAGGATGCACGGACGATACGTTCTCGGATATTTGAGTGTTTGGAACAAGCTGATCAACCCACAATCTCGGATGAAGAAAAGAGAAAGTTGCTCAACTTTTGCATCGTGGGTATGCAATTTCTGAAAAGTAATGCATAACAATCTGACACTTCTTCCAGGTGGTGGCCCTACAGGAGTAGAATTTGCAGCAGAGTTGCACGATTTATTGCATACAGAAATAGCTGTACATTATCCCGCCCTTGCAAGGCTCGCTAAAATTAACTTGTACGATGTGGCACCTCAAATTCTAGGCAGTTTTGATAAGAACCTTGTAAAGTATGTCAAGCATTTCATCATCATGGGATTTTACTGAAAAGACACCGAAGGTACACGGAGAAGACATTTCGTAGAGATGGAATCAGTATCTGGACAAGCCATCACGTCAGAAAAGTCGAACCTGTAAGAGGATTGTGGCATTGTTCAGATAATAGAATTCATCAAATTTCGTCCAGGGTAATCTTTTCGTTGATGAACAGGGAGAGGGTAAGAACAATAGCTTTTTGTCTTATGCTTCGATTCAAGGTGAATTCTAGTTCCCTTTGGCCTTCTTGTCTGGAGTACAGGATTATCGCCCAACCCTTTGATCAGTTCTATAAAGGAAGTGAAGAAGCTTGACAAAGGAATTAGGTCTGTTATACCCATTGTGTTCACTGATATAACATGACTAGTCACTATTTACAGCCTACTTACCAATAATCACCTTAATGTTATCAACAATGACGGTACAGTCAATGAAGATGTCTGGGCAATTGGTGATTGTGGTGTCATCAGTGGAGAACCTCTCCCTGCAACTGCTCAAGGTCGGATCTAATTCTGAACTACCAAATCATGACAATTGGATCTGTCTTACAGTTGCAGCTCAGAAGGGAAAGTACCTGATTAAAGTGCTGAATAAGACTGTCAAAGACCAGCCTGTGTCAGAAGCATTCAAATTCAGAAACCTTGGAAGCCTTGCTTATGTTGGTGATTGGTATGTCAAATCTACACCCTTGTGCTAAGTTTTAATGGTGGTGCAAAGGAAAGCAATCTATGACAGACCTGGGACTGGTGATGGTTTCTTATCAAAAGAGTCTGGTCGTTTGGCATGGCTCCTGTGGCGAGGTGCATATTTCACAATGACATTATCAGTGAAGAACAAGTGTGTCCTGCAATCACCACATCTTAGCCTGGTAATATAATTTTCTTCAGGATCCTTGTGCCCTTTTATTGGTATGTCCGTCATGCAGTCTAACCTCAAACATAGACTCACTTTGGAAAATTATGTTCAGGTTCCTTACCTGTGCGTTGCATGTTCCATAATTTTTGCTCTGCAAATATAGTATTCACCCCGCTTTTAGGGATATTTGGGCGAGATATGACGCACTTTTGACCATCTCAGTAATATACTTGAAGTGAAATCCTTCTTTTTCACCATCCTCAGCTGATTTTTGGTTAGGGCGTTTGGATCAGAATATTCAGGTTGAAGATACAGAGAATCCGAAACTTTGAGAGATTCTATGGAATGGGGCTGTCGCGATGAGGAGTAGGGTCCTGGTGTCTCTTGTCATTTTAATGTGTAGTGTTTATCAAGAGTGAGGAAATCGCCATTGATGTGGAGGGGTAGTGTTTTGCCCTGTGCCATCATATTTACAGTGCAAACAAGTAGATGAGGAGGACATTATCTGATGTAGAAAAAGGAAAGGGAAAAAGTGGGTCCCAAGTGCCTTCATGCTTGAATGGCAACTACAAAGCTTATAAACAATGTACAGGAGACACTCAAGAGGGAAAGTAAGTTGGACAAACAGCAGTGCGCAATGCAGCAAGCGCAAGGAAACCATCAACATAGCGTGCAAGAGGATGAGAGTAGCACGATGAAAACAATGAATGGTCATACCAGTAATAAGCTCGAAAAGAAAAAGAAAACACTAACAGAACATAAAAAGCAGAAGGGAAAGGCAATTTGTCTGTTCACTGGCTTCATATGCTGATTTAATCCTGAATTTAGGTATACACTATGTAGTCGTTAGTCTTCCACGTTGGACAGACTCATCAATACAAATGTATCTCAGAAAAACATATTCCCATAGGCATCTGCAGTGCAATGTGGTCCAAGGTTGTTGCCAAGACTTATTCCCCTTGAGGATTTTCCTGGGCAGCATGATCTTATTGCAGAAAACAGGCCAATTTCTCTGTGTATCTAATAGGAGCCAAGACCAAAATTCTGCCTTGCGCCACAATCTCCTATTCCTGTGGTGCATTAGGAGTCTCTTTGACCCACTTTATGCCGCTCATCCAAAGGTATAAAGAATGTCCAGAATTAACATTTGTCCCCAGTATCAGCTTCACATACTCTCGCACTAGCTCAATCACATCGGTCTATCAATTTTATCTATTAAATATGAAGTGTACTCTGGCTTTTACACTCGCTGCTATCCTTGCCACTGCCGCTCCATCAGCAGCCGCACCTACCTCCAACTCCGCACTTGTCCAGGTTTGTGACCCAGCACTTGTTTTGGCTACAAAAACTGACCTTCTATTTTCAGAGAGGCTATTATAACCGCAATTACTACAACAAAGGCCGTTACAACTATTGGGACTACGATAATAATTATTCTTATGGTCATCGGGACAATGATTACTGGGGTGGGAGGTACTATGGTGGTGGTGGAAATGGCGGAAATGGCGGAAATGGAGGCAATGGTGGTAACGGTGGATATTCCTACTGGGGTGGAAGTGGTGGGAATGGTGGGAATGGTGGGAATGGTGGAAACGGAGGGAATGGAGGTGGTTATAGTGGTTAGTGGTAGATGTTTAGTATTCAAGCTTTGATAATTTAGTAGCAACGTCATATTTTGTTTGGAAAAAATTTTATTGTGTTAGTGTATTGCAGAGTATGATCAGTTCTCAAGTAGATCACTCAAGAATAAGATCGAATGGGTTTGCTTTTCTTGATCAAACCAGCCCTACATTTTAACCATATTGCCATTTTAATCGCTGAAAAAAAACTTCAATTGTTGCACGGTGACTTGTAAATACATTCTGAAAGTGCGGCCAGTGCTCCAAAGTGTGACGCGTCGATATCTTTAAAACCAGATCGTTTTTGCACAAGCCTGAGAAAATCAATATAAAATAAAACCCCAATAAATCCGAAAACCTACAAATATTCTGGAATTCTACATTCATTTCGTCGTGTCCAAGACAATTTTATTTCGCAATCGTTTGTCATCATTCGGCACTGGCTGGGGAAATCTAGGAGACTGCTTCAAACATCATATGCAAGAAGTTGAAAAAAGAAACACATTTCTATGCTCAGCAAAAAGAAACGCTCACAATGTAACAACATGAATTGAACATTGCCAAAGTACATCAGGAGAAAGTCGGCCATAGTAACCCACCAAAGTCCATAGGCATAGGAGTGCGCCACACTATTCCTCCTTTTTAGATTCTAGGAGACCATGATCCCCTCCTATCTTACTCAAGTGGGCTGCCAATATTCATATGTCTGTGTGAGTCGTTAGGAGTCGTCTTTCTGACCCACTTTATGCCGTTCGTCGAAAGGTATAAAGCATGCCCAGAATCGAAGTTTGTTTTCAGCATCCCAGCTACATCCTCACTCAATTAATCACATCATCTTACCAACTCTGTTAATCAAACATGAAGTGCACCTTAGCTTTCGCGCTCACTGCTATCCTTGCTGCCGCTGCTCCCTCAGCAGCCGCACCTACCTTCAATCCTGCACTTGTTCAGGTACATAACCCAACGCTCATTTCCAACTCTCGAAATTGACCTTTGATTTTCAGAGAGGTTATTATGACTCTTATCGTAACCGCAACTATTACAACAAAGGTCGTTACAATTATTGGGATTACGATAATGATTATTCCTACGGCTATCGGGACAATGATTACTGGGGTGGGAAGTACTATGGTGGAGGTGGAAATGGCGGAAATGGTGGAAATGGCGGAAATGGAGGCAATGGCGGGAATTCATACTGGGGTGGAAGCGGAGGTAACGGTGGCAATGGCGGCAATGGCGGCAACGGTGGCAATGGGGGTGGGTATGGCCGGTGGTAATAGACGTCTGATGTCGAGTCTTTTAATAATCTAGTGGTATTCTTCTCTGGGATTGATGATTGGGAATTGATGAACTCAATTCGCCTTTCTTCGTTTATCATGCTAGTGTATTGCGATTTATGGACAGTTGCAAAATGGATTATTCCAGAATAGTTCGATGATCAACATCGGCTTGCTTTTTCCGAGTAAGGCAGCTCCATAATGTTACATTGTTCGTGTTGCAGCGACTCTCCAAGTGAATAAACACAATATACATGCTGTCTAGAGACATATAGGGAATCCTTCGGAGTGCAGCAGCAAATGCATGTTAGTGAATGAGCGCGAGCTCTCTGCGGCGAGTGTCACACAGGGTTGTAATTCATCACGTGTGTTCGGCCACGCCGTCTTGAATATCTATCTTTTCCTCGCTTGTCACTCAATTCGTTTCCCATTGACGTGCATAGAACTGTTTTGGCTTTATCTAGTCTGCACTAAGTTACTGCATGTCTATTTACGAAAATGCAAACCGAAGGTAGAGTCACAGAATTTGCAACTATGTAACGCGGACAGTCTACCATTCCGTCGCTCATTTAGGTTTCCCTCTTTCAGAGGACGTCTCAAAGCAGGCTGATTGTTTCACTGTTCTGCAAAAGATTGCGTGCTATCGATCTTCCTATCTCGCATGCTGAATGCTACTTTCTGGTTTCATGATTAATATGAGGAACAAGGCTGTGGACCTCAGGGGAAAGCTGAATATCCCTTATGGCTTCAAATTCGATATGAATCTCGTCACTCGAGGTTCTTAGAAACATTCTGCTACGTGCATCCTCAAACTCTAAAACCTAACGGTATTTGATTGTAGCGATCAGAAGTGTTTCTAGCCTCGCCGGACTTTTCGGCATTTCTCCTCCTTCGTTCACTACCTTCGAGCTAAACACTATTTTCGTTCTTTATGAGAAATATTGACTTCATTATCTCTGCGTGCAATGGAACCATCATCTTTAACTATCAAGGGAACACTAGCATCTGTGATCCAACCTATCCAATCTGCCTTACAATCCTGAGTCTGCACGGTTATCCGCCTCTGAACGTGCATAATCCTATTTTGGAAGACCTTAATATCGTTCTTTCTGCTTTACTTGCTTGACTTTCTATTCGACCTTCGAGTCGTCATATTACGCCCGTCCTTCGGGGCAGAACGAGCTCTGTATGTTCCCTCTCTTACTGGAAACACTCTCAATTGTATTCCAATGACGAAAGATAATATTCTTGCATCTACTCCATTTTGGGCGAACCTCGATTCGGACTTGAAATTTGAAAGGGAAGATATGATTCCTTACTGAGCAAGCCAAAAAATTTCTGGGCCGTAAAAGGCTCACTGTTTACTTCCGAATCTTAAATACTCTGTATCAAAATGGGCCGGTGCATCACTCCAGATATCATCGCTGTTTTCCCTACCTGACGTTCTTGAAAATTAAAGCTCTACTCTAGGTTGACGGAAATCGAAGGACGCTATTCTGATCGGAATTTCTTTACTCCTCTCCTTTGACTTTAGGAAGCCTGCCCAGTCTGACCAGCGAAGAACTAAATGAGGAGCCTTACGGATATACTACCACTGTAGAACCTGCCGTCCATTGAACAAGCTGCCATTAAGCGGGCAGATGCTTTAGCTTACCTTCGATCGACAGATCTTTGCTTTATGCTGGGTACTCACTTGGACCAGGGTGCTAGCATCACTCACTCAGATTGAATAGTTCATCAGACAAGAATCAGATAGTGCAAAGGCAAGCTTAATCCAGTGGAATTTGCAGCAGAACCACGCTGAAGCTGTAAGTCGTCGTCGTCATCATTTGTAAACGCGGAAAATAGATTATCTGAAGACATGCATATGCACAATTACCAACGACAACGTACAACGGCATTTGTTAGTATTTTTATGTTCTGACGGGCATCTCATCTGTAACCAACTCGCGATTACATTGTTACGTGGGGCAACGTAACCCTTGAGATTCTCGGTCCAAATTACTTCATACCCTCCCTCTTTTCCGTCTCGTCTCGTCATCAGTTGACTCAAAAGACTCATTACCTGCTCCCTGGCGGAGAGTCTTCTGCACGATGGTGTCCCACATCAAGTTATTCACTGACTTGGCTTTGCCCAACTGTTCTCGTAGTTGCGCAACTTCTGTCTCAAGGTCTTCCACCTTAGATTTGAGCGTCAGGTTATCTGTCCCTCTAGTGGTGGCGACACTCGACGGTTTCACGAAGAAGGCATGATCCCTGAGGAATTCGTCCGTCGGATAGGACCAATCATCTTCTAAAAGCTAAATAACCGGAGTTATTAATTCCTGTTGCGTGAATAGGTAGAACGAACCAAACCATTTTTTGTGGTGGTAAAAGAAGGGCAACATCGTGAGCTTCCCGAGTTTTGGGATCTCGTATCCTTTGGAACGAAGAAACATGTTTCACGGGGATGATGTCCTTCGCATCTGCCGCACTTCCAACATTCATATTGAGGCTTATGTGACCAATGAGATCGGGGGGTATGAGCATTGTTACCAAATGAGTAATCACGAAACCCTTGTGAGTTGATATTGTGCGCAAGAGCTGATGCGATGGAATATCATAGATGTGGATGAGGCCAGTTTCAGTGCCAACGAGGAGGTGGGACGACGTGAGAGAGATACACAGTGCAGTAATCGGCTGGCTAATTGAAAGGTTGCATGGTTAAAGACATATTCAAAGATCGTGATTGTAATGCTCACCCGACAGATATCAGCCTTTTCTTCTGGGCTTCAGAACCCTCCTCCCCCACACGAATGATATCACTGACACCAGCTCCACCAACGGCCTCAGTGAATTGACCCCCGCTTTTTGTATCTCGTTGTCGGAAGAGGTTGACTTGGTGTATTGAACCATCTCGCGAAGCTGCCATAAAAATTCGCTCGGTCGCGTCCCATGCAAGGGAAGATATTGGTCGAGGGAATTGAAATGATGTCAGAAGGCTTTGTGAAGATAAGTCCCAGAGCTGTAGAATAGCCTAAGTATTTCGCCGTGATTACGGACGGACTATAGGGGTACTGACTTTGACCGAGTGATCGACTGACGATGTGAGCAATCTGCACTTCGGGAAAGAGCCAATACCACAAATGATATCCGTAATCGGCAAGGTGTGATCGGTCAATGTGCAGTATGGTAGAGGAAGCTCATTCTGTATGTCGTCATCCAGCAATCTGAAAGGAATAGAAAACATGAGCGTTGAACATATACGCAATGACAACCACGTTGGCAGGCTGTATTGACCTAGATACGGACCATACGCTTACACCGGAGTCCTCTGAGCCTGAAATAAGGGCAGAACCATCAGAGGTGAAGCGCAGAACAGTGACTTGTCGATAATGAGCATCCCAGGAGTTATACAGGATCCCTGAGGCAACCTGAATAAAGTGAGAAACTGTGACAAATGGCAACAACCACAAGGCTAACCTCCCAGAAGTAGATCCGTCCCTGTGCGGTCCCGCCGGCACAGTGAATCCCCCTTGGATCCATCGCTATGCAAGTCAGCTTTTCTGGAAGGACCATTTTCAAGCTGATTTGGTCCTGACAAGCAAGCGGCGGGGACATGAGATCTTGTTACATAATTACGACATTCGGCATACCTTCTGGAAGTTGTAGACATTCAAAATTGATTTATCGGGTTGCGCAGAGAGTATAAAACCTCCTTGAGCATTACGGGTCTCTACAAGAGCAGTACAGTTTGGAGCAGCATTAGTCTGCTTGAAGGAAGCAAGCGATCTTCCGGTTTGGATGTCATGCAAAGATATTGCACCAAGGCCCGCGCTAGAAGAGGCAGCTGCGGTGGAACAGAATACACTCTCTTGTAGATGCATTGAAGAACTTTTTTTGACGCGTTTGGTATTGTTTTATATCACGGGTGTATCCACGTGACCAATTGAGGCGCGTGCAGAATATGGAAAGTGGCGTGGGCACTGTGGATCGCACTTGTAAACATCGAGAACGTTCGATCATCTCTGTAACTTGACCTTCACATCCTCCTTGCCTCATGGCTACCGACCTCTACGAAACACTTGGCATTTCCCAGTCTGCAACCCCAGAACAAGGTGCTTGATGACAAGCACTCAGTACTCTGCTCTCGCTAACCTTTGGGATGTCTAGTTCGCAAGGCGTACAAGAAGAGAGCACTTGAGACGCACCCAGACAGACTTGGACCCGGAATATCGTCCGCAGAGAAAGCTCGATCTGAAGAACTCTTCAGAAAGGTAACTGGGGTATGTTAGCTGTGGCGGCAGATGCTCACATATCTTCCTAGGTTAATAATGCTTATGAAGTGCTGAGAGATCCCCAGAACCGTACGGTTGGTTATTCTTACAACGTACTCTTCCTTGTGCTAATTATGCGTCAAAGACTTACGATCGACATGGCATTTGGCCTCCGCCTGAGTCACCATCGATGCCTCAGAGAGGTGCTAATAGCGGCTACCGTTCGCATGGCCAACATCACCATGGCTCTAGGAACGATTTCTTCGATCCATGGGGTGTCCATCACTCTCCGTTCATGTTTACCGACCCTTTCGCCCTCTTTGACTCAATTTTCGACGACATACATCCCCCTCGAGGTTCCCACTATCATCGTCACCACCACGAAAGACCTTGGTTTGCTGCGGAGCTGTCTAGGCTCATGAGTGACGACGACTTTGGCTTTCCGCACCATGTATTCGGGGGACTAATGGATTTCCCCTTCGGTCGTGGGATGCTGCCCCCTCAACCTCCTCTTTCCTTCGGTATTAACAATGGCGGTCAATGGAGTGGAGAAAGTTTTGTCTCCACAACGATCAACGGCGTCACGCAATCTTCTCACCGTCGTCGTGACTGGAATGTAGGTGTTTTCAGAATTTTCACCAGGGTTCATAGTGATAGAAAGACTGTTATTCTTGACTTAGGGGGACGAACATGTGACTCACACTTACGCTGACGGTAGAAAAGTTCATAAAGTTAATGGTGTGGAGCAGCCTACTCATGGACAGCTTCCACCACCTTCCTATTCCAATTACAATCCTGCGGGTCAAAGCAATCCTCGTTCGTCCTCTTCCGCGTCTTGCGGTCTTGTAACCTATCTGATACATGTTGATGACAGGACCCATGATTGAGGACCGCCCTTATGGGAACGATGGGGGATACCATGAGCCACGTACGTCGTTTTGACCTCGTTTCAATACATATGTTCATCCATGCGTCATCGATAGGGCGCGACCGAGCCGAGCCTCGGGACTCGCACCGTAGGTGGTGGTGGTAGACTCCTGAGAGTTAACTATTTATTTTCTTGGACCCTAACATCATCCCCCCTCGTTTTTGTCCAAGTGGTTGGATCCGTCAACCACGTTTTAGTTGTATATAAATCCTCTGTTTTCCCAGACAATCTACTTGATACCTAACTTTGCTAGTCTGAAGTTTGGATTGTCTAGTATCACGAACGTATATTTATGTCATTGTCATCCAATTAGTTGGAGCATATTTCAACAAAAAAAAACTCTTGACTGGACTAGCATTTTGGAATTGAAGTTAATACAAGTCTCGAAAGTACGCTGGTTCGCTTGCGTGGTCTACCTCTGTCAAATGCATGTTCTGTTTCGGCATAGCGCTCTGGCCTTGTGGTCTCAAAGGAAACCTTCGTCACACGTGTTTGAGCTTGAAATCCCGCCTCATTTATATTGGAAGATTGTATGACCCACACTTGTAAACGCAACACGACAGACCAGAGGCTTATGGTATTAGGCGTGATAGCGATACGTAGCTCCATACGTGAAAGCAGGGAGAAAAAGGAAGCAAGCATGAAAGAGCCAATGTGGCGGTATATGTGGGAAGTAAAATTAAGGTTCTGTCCAAGTAAGCTTCCGTCCAAATAGGAGTACACTATCCAAAAGCGGACTAGTCTCCTTGACTCGAAACTCTCTGATCACAACTAAGAACAAAATCACTCCTTCACCTTTATCGTGATTGATGGAAGAGTAAGTTTTTTTTTACCGTTCAGAACGGTTATCCATCCAATTCCGCCAAGCGATACTATGGTGTACGTTACTCAACGTTGTCCTTTTCTATCCTCCAAGTCCAGAAACAAAGAATTATAGTCCTTCAAAGAACGATAGATCCTGCGCAGATAACCCCCCAGGAGTAGCCGAGGGCGTATACTTTGGAGCAGCAGGCGCAGACGTACGCGGTGCCTCTAGCCCAATTTGCATGAGATTCATAATCGGCGCAGGAGACGGCATTGCCAACTGTGGTGGAGGGGAAGGCGATATTGTTGACGTCTGTGTGCCCGAAAAGCCTGGTGGCGGGGGGAAGAAGGGGTAACCAGATGATGCGGCCGGCGAGGTCAATGCGCCGAGTGCGTTCTTCTGTTGTGTCTGCATTGAACTCGAAGGACCGGCTGTACTTGATGTTGACGGGGAATGAGGTCCTCCTGGAGGAGGAGCCAGGGGTTCTGGGAGAGGTGATGGAGGCGCCGGCCACCTGCCTGTGCGACTAGCTGCCAGGTTTACTAAACTCAACGTTCGTTGGTGGTCAGCTGCTCGTGAGGTTTTGCGAGGAAGAGGAGATGGGTGCTTGGTGGGAGGTTGAGTTTGGGACGGCACTTTAGCCGGAGGGGCTATGGGTGGCTGGCTCAGGAGTGAAGGTTTGGCGGGAGGTCGTGGTGGCGAGGTATCGCTTATTGGTGAGGAAACGAAGTCATCAAAGTCATCAAAAAGGTCATTTGACTTTCCCTGGTGACTTGAGGTATCTGAAGAAAGGCTTTGATCGGAGAAGAGAGACTGTGTGCTTGTGTCAGAAAAGAAGGACGGCTGAGAAGCTGCTTGTGCATGGAAAGTGGCAAGTTCGTTATCGTCTTCAAAAATGTTGTGTTGAGACGATGCTCTTGAATGCGACGGTGTGCTTGTGAATTTCGTGGGTGGAGGGGGTGGGAGGATTGGTGGAAGAGGTAAAGTTGCAATGGATCTTGAGCTGTTGCTTGAAGATGATCCAGTAGACATGATCGCTATTGGCGCTCGCCTTCCCGAAGAGGGCGTTTGCGACCGCGGGATGAGTGATGAGTCGAAAGGAGACGAGGAAGGCCCACTGAATCGCGAGGACGACGGCGCGCCTTGAGATTCACCCTTCGACAAGCTACTTGTTGGCGGACATAGAGGGGCGACCGATGTGGGAGGCAATTTGAGAGGGAGGGGAGGAACATCTGGTTGCGCGACAGGTATAGTCGATCTGCTCATCGGCGGAGAGTCAAATATGGAGAACAGATTTTCCTGAGGGTTTGCAGCTGGTTGTGAAAGCTGGGTGAGATCCTTGGATATAAGACTAACGGGCGGTGCCCGCGGGGGAGGAGCGAGAAGGGGAGGAAGTGCTGTAGATAAAGGGGACTTGTTGAGCATATCTGACAACCCTCTGATTTCATCATTCTCGTCAATATCGTCATTCACACTTGGTACGATGTCAGATAGGAATTCCAGATCATCCGTTGACAAAGCAAGAGAGTCTTTCGCGCCTGGTCCACTCGTTTTATTGCGAGCAAAACGACCAAGAAAGCGAGATACAGCGGATGGCGCCTGTGTTTGTTCGGGTATGCCAGGAGCAGTCGTCTGGGAAGACGGCTGGGGAATAGAATCAGTAATCGTACCAGAATTCAACAGATTAGGTGTGAGAGAGTGTGTGGGGGATTTTGCACTCTCAGAACTTGGGCGAGTGGAGTGTGTTCCATGGGATGGTACAGTTCCATTCGATGATGTTACCGTTGTTGAAATGGACGCTGCACGTCCCGGTGACTCGGATCGTCGAGGGTTGGACTCGACTGGAGGATTTGTAGTTTTTCTGCCGAAAAATGATAACAGGCCGCCACTGCTTTTCTTCTTCATTTCGGCAGCGGGTATAGAGTCCTCCTTCTCTTTTTCCACCACTCGCCAGCCAGGAGGGAGAAGATCGTCGTTACCAAGTTCAATACGAGACTTTACGGAAACCTCCCACGCTGTTGAGCCTTTCGAAGCCATATACAAGGTGAATGGGCTAAGTCTGGTTATGGGTATATGTCGTGACAGACGAAGAGCATCTCCCATGTGCTTGGCGACGAATGTCTTGGTGAATTGTACAGATGGCGGTAACGTTAGATCATGAGGAATAAGTCGATTCGTGATGTTATCCCTAAAGCAATGGTATGTGACTTTAGAGTCGAAAGAGTCATCAAAATACTCACAATCCTTCGACACCTTCTAGACCACTGCGTGCGCCGGAGTGATCTTCAGGAGGGGACTGAGTCGGCCACAAGTCACTCTCGAGTGACTTGAAAGTGTCAAGAATGGACACCAGCAGTTCTGGAGGCTGAGGAACGTTGGTGGACGATAGATAGTTCATGAAGCACGACGTACAACATACTCGTCTTGTCGCGCCTTCTGTTGTTTGGCCTCCTCCCATTCGTCCACCGGTTCTTCAGCTCTCACCTCTTGATTTGATGCTTCCCACGAGGGCGTCCAGACATCTTCTCGTTCTGGGGCAGACGAGACGACCGATCCTGCTGCCCACGGATCGAGATCCGGCTGGTCAGATTTGAGGACAGACTCGTGTGTACCGCGTGCATCAGGGCTCGCTGGAGGTGCAATGGAGCTGATCTCAGGTTCTCTAACGGGCTCCAACGTGGGCTCAGGCGTCGCTTGATCATCTGCTTGTGGACTGGCAGGCAATGGGCCAGAATGGGCGGTTGCATCGTCGTCTGGAGATGGCCAGTCCGTCAGCACTGGCTCAGACGGCGCCCAGAGCGCTGGAGAAGGCTCTTCCCAGGAGACTGGAGTGTCTGTGGACCATGAGGGCAGTGGATGGGATGGCGGTGGTTTTGCGGGCTCGCCCCAGGCATTGGCCCATGGATCGTCCATAGCAAGTTATAATTAGATAATCCACGTGACCTTCCCTTTCTGTCTTGAGCTGCGAGTCGCCGCATCCGCTTCGACTGCCATGGACGAGTCTGCCCCGGAACGCCACATCACCGACTGGGACGAGTCCGACGTGCACCACTGGCTTTCCTCTCTTGGTTATCCACAGTACGAGAGCCAGATACGAGGTCTCGTCGCCAGTTCTTCTCTAACCTCAGCGTTCATCTCACTTCGTCACTAGAACATAATATTTCCGGCGATGTTCTTTGCTTGCTCGACCCAGAGGGCCTCAAGGGTGTTGGTATCGCAACTATAGGCCAAAGGCTTGCCATTCTCAAGGCTGTCTACCTCCTCAAAATTGCCCACGGTGTTCCTATTGATTCGGATCACTACGTCCCCCCTTGTGAGCTGTCTGCTTCGTAACTGGCCAGTGACTGACTCCAATACCAGCGGAGGCCTCGGAAAGAGCAGAGAACAACTTCACTGTTGAGAATTTGTACACCATGGTAACAGATCAGGGTACGTTCTAGACCCAGTGGCCAAGAAGCACCTTTGTAACTTTATCCATAGCACAGCGCATACACACTCTGGAGGAAGACAACCGCACTCTGAACAACACCTTGCAGTCGCTGGCTGACGAGTTCCATTCACTCCGAAACTCTGTATCACGCAATGTATGTTTAGGCGCTTCGTCCATGTCGGAATGTTTTAATTTCCGTGTTCATTCACAGGAAGAGTCATCGACTGTACTCCGTCGACAACCCTCATTTAAATGGGCTCAATTTGTCAAGCCGCAAATTTCACCCACCAAACTCGATCAAGCTTTCGACTCTCCTCATCCTTCACCACAGCAGCTCGAACACGATGTCCCGCCTATAGGTCGAAATGGAAGCAATCCAGGGCCATCACAGTCCGGCTCACAGGCTTGTTCACATCCGTCCACATCTTCCCTTGAGAAGCATCGACCTCCTCCCGTGTCTATAACGGACACGTCGGGTGGCAATTTGAGTCCAACGCCTCAAACGCCCAAGCCCCACCGACAAGAGAGTTCTGATAATTTGAACAAGAGTTTTAAGGTTACCCTGGACGACCCTACATGGAAGGTTCTTCCTGCTGCCCTCAAGAAATATCGCATCAACAACGATAATTGGCAAAATTATGCCATGTTCATTTGCTACGGTTCACCAGGTATGTCATCACGCTATAATGTTGTCACTTAGTCCCCTGACATAGCGTCCACTAGGTAACCGCATAGACCGATGTTTATCTTATGACGAAAAACCCTTGCTCCTCTTTCAAAAGCTCAAGGACTCCAAAAAGAACCCTGTCTTTATGTTGAAGCACATCAAAGATATTCGTTCACCCATCGCCGTTGCCCAGCAGAAGCACGCAGCCCGGAAAGCATCGTCTGTCATCTCTGCTGACACTACCATAACATCAGCAACTCAAGGTCATGGCAAATCTTCTCCCCCGTCCAGGACAAACCGACCGTCACGGCTGGAAGTTCAAGATATCTCGGCCCCAACTCCGCTAGGGTCATCTGGTTCCCTTGGGTCTTCATCAAGTCCACAGCCTGGATGGCCAGAACCTAGTGTCATGTCACCAGGCAATGATACGACCACAAGAGGTGACGACATGTTTTCTCTGGGATCTGCAAGCGCAGCGAGGGCTTCAACGGCGTCGACTTCCACAGTTGCTACCACTGCTACTCAAATGAGTGGTACCACAGCCATTGCGTCAATTAATGATCATGAGACAAAGCCAAGAACACCTGATCCAATAGAGTCGCTTCCAAGCGCGAGTGTCAGCGCAAAAGACGTTCCCGTGTCGACTAACGCAATATCGTACGCTGTTGCTATTTATCCCTACATGGCAGAGCAGGACGACGAGTTTGATGTTGTTGTTGGAGACACCTTTGTCATTTTATCTCGTGCTCGAGGGTGGTGGATAGTCCAACGTGATCCTACAGGTTCGGGTATCGTTGAACCAGATAAGCAAGGCTGGGTTCCAGCAGGATGCTTGTTGGAGACTAATGTGCCCGTTGCGTCTGCCATTGCAGAAGCGACAGCTGCTAAAGGCGCCTCGACGTCAGACGGTGGCGCATCCAAGACGCCGATTCTACCTCTAAGTATCATTTCGACAAGTTTCCCTGGTATTGCCTTGATGGATTACACCAAGAAGGGTGACGAAGAGCTTGACTTGGTGAAAGATGATTCTTTAAGGGTTTTCAAACGATACAATCATTGGTCATATGTGAGTTTATCACCTACTCTCACGCTACGGGTTAGGTTTACCTTACACTCTATCTAGGCTGTCAAAGAGGATGGGGGTGATCGTGGATGGGTTCCAGTAAGCCACTCAGTTTTTTCTTGTCCCGAGAGGAGGTTTTCATGATCTCTTCCACAGTCTTGGTTCATCGGCAAAGTCGGGCAACCTGGTGCCATCCCAGCGACACCGAATAGCAGCATTCCATCACATTTGCACTCATCGTCTGAAGACGCCATTCAACCACAGGTTTCACCCATGTCTTCCGCGTTTCCAACCAATCAGACGCGATTGACCGTCCCCCTTTCCTAATGTTTTCGAATTCTGATATACCTCCACCCCACACTCGGTGACAGTGACACTCACGCCCATTATTGATATCATTTTTCATTCATCCATCGTTGCACTTCTTTTCTTGTATTATTTATCACATTCACTCATTCGTTTACTGCCACCTGGTCATGATGGGACTAGATGCATGCTTCGAGCTTCGTGCTTTTTTGCGAGGCGAACGAGTTCATTCGCTGTAGTGTACGTTTACATATAGATGTTGGTTTCAAGAGAATGATGACATATGACTTCTTAATTTTTCGCTCCATGTTTCAATATAAAATTCGAACTACATATCATTATGAGAAGCGAATTCCCGAGAGAATAATTTTTCGGACGTTTTTCACCGGACTTGGGCGTTGAAATGGATGACCATGAACGCGAACTCGCATCCGTTCTTCACGGTAGCTAAAGATTTCCTTCAACTGCATTATCCTATCACCACGGCTCCGTCTAAGATCTTTCCCCTCAGACTTGCAGCGGTTAGGCAGCGCGACAAAAGCCTCTTCGAGTTTAGTATTGTCACACCTGAGCACTTCGATCGAATCATGTTTTCGAAGTTGTTATTCGAACGTTCAGGAGAAAGTGACAACAACAGCAGTTCAATGGCTTTCCATGGAAATGAGAGAAACTAAAGTTGAAAGGCGTGATCCATCCGAGGGATCATCAGCCCAGCACCTCATTAGTTCAGCTGTTATCTTTAGAAAGAATGAATCCAGCATTGAGCATATCTGCAAACACGACAATAGGATGGCGTCCGGGCTACAAGACGATCACTGGAGGAGTGTCTAATAAGTAGCCTTGGAAACGGATATGAACGTGAACGCGTCAATTATGTATCAGCAGAGGTGCTTTGTACCTTGTCGTTTTTCAGATTCTGAAGGACTGTTGTCAATCGTAACATGACCGACTGAGAGAGACTAAGTACATCATAGAGTCTCATCAGCGTGTCGTACACTACTGAGAGTGGATTGAAAGTCAGCAACTACCGTTTCCGGGGTTTCTTTTTCTTCGTTTCGCGGGAGGCGTCTGCAGGGGAGGAAACTTCGACGCTGCCTCCAGCTAGTTCGGCTTCTGGACCTTCACCGCTCTCAATTTTCATCCGTGTTTCCAGGAAAAACATGAGGTCTCGCATCTGTTCCTCCAGTTCGCGAATCTTAGCAAGGCCCTCTCCCTTATCTGCATCAGCACGCTCTACTTTGTCCTTCATACTATTCATTTTTGTCATCAAGCCCTCACTGACTGCCCTTTCCTCTTTCAATTCCTTGTCCAATCTCCTGGCTAACTCGGTGGCTTTCTCTGCACGAGCCTCCGCGCGGGTTTTTCCCTTCAGAGCAGCCGCTAACCGTTCTTGTTCTTCATCGTTCCTCCTCTTCGCGTCTTCTTCAAGCCGTTGGCTCAGCCGTTCCACCTGTTCCTTTAAACAAGCTACCTGATTCTTCAGCTCCTTTGCCTCGTCCTCGTAGTGACACCGTTGAGACTCAAGCTGCGAAGTGAGAAGATAGGAATACTCGATTCCAATAGCCTCAATCTTCTCCGCACTCAGAGCGTCTGCTTGGGTTGGGCCCAAACTCCCATCTCTCGGTGGAATACCAGCGGACGAGGCAGCACTAGGCAGCTCGACAAGCTTTCCATCCGCCTTGTTCTGGATCAGCCGATGGACATAACCGTCACCAGCATAATCCCAAACGCGTTGCGTTTCAAGTTCCAATGCATAGAGATGAGTTGTACTCTGGTAGTGAGCGTGTGCGTGCGCTTGTCCGTATCGTCCGCAGCCAATGTTACCGCAAATGAGACAGATCCAAAGATTGGTTGTCGACGAACAGGATGAACATGAGGAAAGAGTGGGCGTAGAAGGGTTGGCAAACGGAATTGGCAAAGTTGAACGGGCGGATGAAGACGTAGGGTGAGATGATTGAAGAATTTGTGAATATCGGCAGACAGGACAACTATGACAAATGAGATGAGACGAGAAAGTATCCTGGTTACAGTGCAAAAACTGACCGGCTGTCCCCCCATTTGCTCAGACACTGGCAATGGAATGTATGGGAACATGGTACGGTGATTAAGCCAGTAATGGCTGCGTCCATCCGTTCCAAACAAACCGGGCATGTCGGGAGCTCATACATGGAGGACTGTGGAGAACCTACTTTATGTATCGTCTGGGAAACCGAATCTTCCGTATCGACGACCACGGATAGAACATGGACAACACTGCAGGTTTCAGGCTGTCAAGTTGCTATTTGAGAGACAGAGCTCTGACTAAATATGACAACACTGACATCCATAGAATTGAAAGGCTTGCCATTGTAAGCCTCAACGAATTCGGCAGCATCGGCAGGATTGAAGAATTTGATAACTGCAATGGAACGATTGGGTGCAGAATCACTGGAATAAATGACTGTCAAGCTGGTCATGTTTCAGTTAATGTCGATACTTACCGAATGAGACGAAGGTGAGCCATACCTTGCGCCGCAGGAGCGACAAATGTCAAAAAGTCCGAAGGAGTCATGTAAGCTGGTACTGCAAGGACTCCGAGCAGAACACCGTCAGAATCATCATTTGCTGGTGAAGGTGATGGAGGCACGGCTTCAACTTCTTGTGACGCGATTTTAGCCGTAGACTCTCGGAAAACATGGACTACTCCTTCAGGCAAATTGGTGGTCCCAGATTTGTTTCGTGTTTGCGGGACAAATATTGCCTGGAGAGTTCCTGCTTTAGTGTAAGGCTCCTGGACCACCAGGACAAGACAAACAGAGTCGAACCTCCTTTGGTCTCTCTCTCCTTTCCTACTGCGAACGGCACTTTACTCATGTCCTCAAAGTCGACCCAGTCTATCTGAATAGGCCCAAAGCGATAGTCTCTGTTTGGAGGTTTAGACTGGGAACTGCACTGATCTACAGAAGGCTTCTTCTTGCGGACCCTGTGTGCAGGCAAACGCTGAAATAAACGAGGAGGTATAAAAAATTCTGCGGCTTGGGATTGAGATTGTGGTAGTTCTGACTTGCGTTGAACTATAATGCGTATGTGGTACCCTCTAGAGCAGCGCATTTCAGAGAGACATTGTAACAAATAAAGATAATCGGCTGAAATTGACTTAATAATTGTGTATTTGCGCCGGAGGCTTATGCATAACAGCGTTTTACACGAGTAGATACAACTTAAATTATGATGTCTGCCTGTATTTTTATCTGCTTATGCTTCAAGCTTCAAGCATGGCCCTTCGCAGATACATCTTACATCCGTTTACTAGACTTTTAGCCATGCATCAAAGGACTGATCCGAGGTCGATGAATAAGGCGGTTGACACTGAGCCTTGTCATTCGAAGCCTTTTCTGGAGCGCTATGATTCCCCCAGATTCTAGCCATTAGAGCGCACATCGTCTGCGACTCCGATGTCAAGTACATACTCACACTGGGAAAATATCGCTCTCGGTTCCGATGCTCATGGTTTTAGGAGTTGAAACTTTTGCGTTCAATAACATTTCAAGTTTTGCCTCTTGGGTGGTCCTTGCGATGAATGAAAAAGAAAAAGCCCAACACAAAAGGGTCGTGCAAAGTTCGAGGTTCAGACTAACACCTTGACAACGTAATGGATCAGAATCCTGGACAATGGACTGTACGTTCCACTTCAAGGAGGGCTACCAAGTCAAGCCCCTAAGTTCCTACGCAATCAATCCACAAGCAAACTCCTTGGGCAAGCCCTGGTTTTACTCAAATTTGTACGTCTTGTTAGGTATTTGAGGAAGGATGATGCAAGACTATCTGGCAAAACCAAATTCTTTTTCACTAACAGTCTCTTGAATAGGTGGTCCATTGACTTCCTCGGCGATGGTAGATGTAAATCGACACGCTCTGTCGGACTCCGAATTGAATTTCAGGATCTCGAAACAATGTGTCGCCTCTTCGAAATCAGCATGACGGGACGATTATGACATGTTTTCACGTTATATTCACCTCGTTTCTCAATGTATAGCCTTTTGGTCAGTTCTCGCCTTCCACATGAATGCTTCATGAAGTGCCTTATCACCAATGACAACCTCGAGTGGAAATCGTCTAGGTAAATAAAACCTCTCCATTGTGTATATTGCGGTACGTTACCAGTATCTTATGTTATCTCTTCTAGTACTGATACAGCCCTCTACCTGATCACTGGTCGTTTTACATAATAAACAGGCAACTTTCGTGTCCCGGAAAGCGAGTAAGGCGGGCTTGGTGACCACTGTTAATTACCGCTTCAACCCACCGACGTTGAAACAGCTTTTTTTGGCCAGTCCCTTTCGATTGTGATTCCTTGTAGCTTGATTTTTATACTGGATATACTGAGGATTTCCCCTGCTCAAGTAGGTAATGTGAAGATAACCAGTTCTTGTTTCTCAAATTAGTTGCGCTCTCGTTATTCTCGATGTCGACCGGCAAACAAGTTTCTGTCAAGTATACTTATTCGCCTCACTAGGTGAAAGAGAGGCATGCGGGTGTGGATACAGCGTTAGGATGGAATGGAACTTGCCTATGCTGTGGAGATAAACTGAGGTCCTGAACAAAGGTTGTGAAGGTTCTGCTTATTTTGTCACAGATGATCTTGGTGCGCCTCTATCTGGCGTTCCCTTCATTGACTGTCATTGACATATTCGGAACTGTACATGATGACTATTTATTAATTCTGCTCACAGAGCGGTTCGGTGGCCTCCACCGCGGCTGCATCCGAAATCAAACGGGATGACATGTTGGCATGTCTGTTCAACGGTATAATGGTCGGGACATATCTGGATCCGATATCCAATAGACGCCATTCGTGACAAACTCTATGTTACAATCCGTCTTCAAGCTTCAGTCATTACGCTTCGACCTTGATCTACAATTTCTGCCCTAACATTAGCAAGTACTGGAAAGGGATGCTCATGAAATTTTCGTCCTGTAGCAATGGTCCAGATGCTCATTGTTGGATGTAGACCTTTCCCCCAAGCTGAACGTCAGCTTCAGTATCGTATTATTGGACCCGGCCTCTGGTCATCTCATTTTCACATGTTTGGACGGTCTTGCAACCTTGGGAAGTTAGTATTCCCAGTCTTCACTGACAAGGTCTTTGATGGATAAGATCCTTAGCGCTGCAAACTCGTACATGGCTCGTATTACCAAGTTATATCTTGAATTCGCCCGAATTTCACATTGTCTTTCGGGTGCTCGGCCATCTTTACATGTTGAGCGCTATTGCTGTGGACAATCCCAGGGTCAGGAAAAGAACCTTGTTCATAGGGAGTTTGGTTCGGGCACCCTGCTCTTCAGTGCTTTGTAAAGGACAAAAGCTCTTGATACCGTCATGTGTTATTCACATGCATTCCATTCTGACCAGAATGATAGATACAGCATTGTGGGTTCTTTGACTTATTTTAGGACTCACATTTCCTACTTCGGGAGTGGCGTGTTCATTTTGCTGCATCAATATGCAGGGTTTCCGCAGGACTGGGTTGGTAGCATAAATACATCGATTTATTAAACGTTTGTGACCGGGGTGTCATCGAAAACGGGGGTGTTATCTCACCTTGTGGCTAGTCTTTAAAAACAGTGACCAGAAGGATTGATCTTGCGGGAAGATGTAACGTTCTGCCTAAACTGGACCACGTCGGAATTGCACTCGACGAACCAGTTGGACTACCTGTACCATTAAAACAGACATCGTTACTATACTGTGACCCGTTACTCAGAGTGGACAAGACTCTGGTACTGCCAGTCACTTACATAGCGGGAGACCTAACCGTTTTCTGTAGTTCGGCAGTGCTGATTTTCTTCCTCATATTCAAGAACCCGGAACAAGTGCGGCGTCAGACAAGTACTCTTGAACAACTCAGAAAACGTGGAAGGTCTCCTTACCACGATTTGCTTTAATGAATATGCATCCATCGACTTACCAAAACTCGACAACCATTTGATATGGGTGGTTGATTTTATTGGGGCTACGCCTCTACTTTCTTGACATCACATTTCTTGAGCTGTCAGCTTCTGCCTTGCTCTGTGCATATAATCATAACGATACGAGCCATTTAGGTCCACAACCGGAGCGTTGGCTTCATTCTTTAGTGCAATCGCTGGGGTTCCGTGAGACTGGGTTATTTCTTAACAGTCAACAGCTTTTTTGAGGTTACTCCTCTCCTGCTAATACGTGATCAAAGCAACCCATCAAGAACCACCGACACGGACGCGAGATGGCGGGTGAATTGTCATGCCGGTATTTTTAGGTATCTTGGTGTGGGTTCCTACAGCAGGAATACAGCATTAAAAATCCAGTCAAGTCAAGGTAGCCTAGGTTCTGGCCTGTACATCATGCTAAACAGCAACACAGTACAAAATTATCTAGCGATGAAAGTTCGCCTTCGCAGCAAGTACATCCAAGGTTCACACAGTCGGATTTTTGATAGACGGTTATGAATGAGTTGACTCGCAACGCTGGCATATTTAAGGCAATCGAAGCCTCGGAACAATGTGCTTTCTTCAGCCTCGTCATGGTAAATTTCACTCTTGTTTTCATTCTCGGCCTTCAGCACCTCACTGGCTGACGCGCTGTTATTTCATCAATTGACAGCCTCATTTCAGTCCACTATATACCTTAGTAATTGACGTAGTCTTTTGGGCAGTTTCTATACCTCCCGTATTATTTTTGTCTGTGATTGGTGATTCGCCCTATCTATCGCCAGTGCTTATAATTAGCCAAATGGACATTTTCGACTTTTAGCATTCGGAGACCCGCAGAAAAGCCGCTTTCATCATAGACTTGGCTTGCGCTAGGGTTCTCCTCATTGTAATCGAGTCTTGGGACGTACTGGCCAAGGTCTGATTGGAGGTTGTTATCCGTAAACGATGGTCAGGATGGGTCAAAACGACCCTGAGATCTGAAGAATCGTCGACGTCACTCACACACTTGGCACGAGGCCTGACTCTGATAGTAATAATTTGGTTTCTGCTAGCTTATGTGCATTCCAACCTTTCTCAATGCCTCACATTCCTTGATACCTTTAACAAAGCCGTTAACGCGTCGCTCATTGGACATTGTGCGGGTCGCACTCCTAGGGCTAAAGGAGGAGGTCGATAATTCGTCGAGTTCGGTTGTGGCTCCCAGAAATGCTGCAGTCTTGATACCCTTTTGCAACGTGAAAGGTCAACCGGGAATTCTATTTGAATTACGGAGTACTTCACTACGATCCCATTCAGGGGAAATCTGGTACGAGTCCCCATTACAATGAGTCATCAGCAGGGTCCTACTTTTTGACCCCAGTTTTCCTGGTGGCCGCGTAGACAAGGTGTGTGTGTATTCGTCCGAGTAAAGATTACGCGATTCATGTATTCCAAAATCAAACAGACAGACAAATCATTTCTTGCAGCAGCTCTGAGGGAAACCCGTGAGGAATTGGGAATATCCCCAGATCGCGTGGATGTGCTGGGCGAGATTGGACCACCGCAACTCAATTTCCGAGGTGATATGCGCGTGTGGCCTTTTGTGGTGAAGTTCAAGTTTACGGTACCTTCTGCCAAACGGCATCAGCATTAATCAAAACTATTGTATATTACAGGGCTTTGTTCACTCGGAATCAAACATGGATCTTGCACGAAACATGTCTGAAGATGACGCACTGCCATCCCTGGATTATCTTTCGCTCAAAAGTGAGATGTCATCGCATGAAGTTGCAACTGTATTTCATGTGCCACTGGCTCTTCTGGCGGACCCCGCACGTCATAGAACATCTAGTTTCCGCGACTACCTCCCGTACATTACAGTTGACGTGAAAGACGTGGTCGAAGATGCTGGAGGATGTCAAGTTGGCATCACGTCTTTGTCGAGTGAGGGAATTGATATCAAGAATGAGATTGCCAAGCACAAGGAGAAGCAAAGAATCGAGATTTGGGGCTTGACGGGATGGTATCTTTCAATGTTGATGCGGACTTTACATATCTTTCCGTAATTTGTTGTCAATGAGGCGCGTTACATTATGGTGCGCGGAGCAACGTACAGTTGACCAACAACAATCACCTTATAGCAGATGTCATTGGCGGCGGCGCAAACTTACATCTGTCACCGCAAATGACGTACTGATTGTCGCAGACATCTCTTTCAAGTTGGCTTCGGTACCATCAGAGTTGTTGTCTCTTTCGACCTGTCTGATTCTACGGCGTGGTTTGGTGCGCTTGGATCTGGACTTTGAAAGTCGTGATTGCCAGATGAGGTACAAAACAGCCTCAGAGGCTGCCACAACCATGGAAGTGAACAGCGCAAGTAGGACTCTCTATGAAACGTGCTTAGTTGTAAGGCATGCGGAACAACAACTGTTGAGGTACCCATTCATTCTTCCATCCTAACCTGTCCGCAGCCCACCATACGGCGAATCCCGAACCCAACACGCTAAGAAGACCATTCAAAAGGGCTGTGATGCTTTTCCTTTCGGCTGATTTTGCTGCCTCGATCTCTTCGGGGTCCTGAGGGGGGACGTAAGTTCCAAAATTGCGTTCAGGCGACGTTGTTGTGCCTGCTAGCAATGCGATCATTGCGTATGCGTGGGGATCTAAAGGGGGCGAATGCGCTCGAAGAGTCTCGCGACCAGTTGTTGTCGCCCATTGAGAGAGAGAACGTAAAATGGAATAAGGTATCGTCGGTGGAGGTGTTGAAGCAGTATATTGACGAAGAGTATCATCGAGGTCACGAGGCACGACCGCCCGCAGATCCCGAAGAGTGTCTAAAAGATGGGGCTCTAGGGATATGTTGAGGTTGTCTGGGTTGACGTTGCTCATTGATGGAATGGCAGATGGAGAATTCGCTGTTGGCGTGGTCTTAGTAAACTCCAGTATCCTGACAGTCTCTTCGACAGTTTGAAGCAGCTTTGGGCAGATATCCGAGTCGGATTGATTTTTCTGTTATCAGAGGATACGTAAAGATATCGTATACTAGTCGATCAAAGTCCTTCGCTATAATATCTTCGTCGGCGTCACGGCATACACAGAGACCCAACTTATTCTCAGAGTCTGACTTTCGTCTCTGCCCTTGGCCAACAATGTCGGATAATTCGAATATTCAGGCTCTGCTTGGATCTTGGAAATCTAGTTGTGCTAAATTTGACATCACTTCAAGGGCCAGCATTATCCAATTCATTACCACTCTCGAACACATTGCGCAAGCCCTTGCTCAGGACGAGGAAGCGAGGTGAGGACAAATATCGCCAATTTTCACGGAGCTGATTCAACTCTCGGAAAGAGTCGCTGTTGGTGCTCATGCATCGCTATGGCCAGAATTACGAAAACTCTGGAGGGATCTCGCACGGGCTCAACTCACGTTTTGGGATGTTGAAGATGAGGAAAAGGATCAATCTTCGAATAAGGATGAAGATCTTCGGACGGTCTGTGGCAGTCTTGCCAAGTTCACCCGCAATCTGGTTGCTGGTGTCCCAGAGAATCAGGTCAGAGCATAGTAAGAGTACATACTTCTATCATTCTCCGTGACCTGAATTCATGAACAGTGCAAATGAACCAGACATGAGATGCTTGCTCCATTATCATACTTCTTGGACTGCAATGGAAGCAGACACTGAGTGTGGGTTAGTTATTTCCCCTTCTGATACGGTGATTTGATTATGTTCTACAGCTGTCTCAGTATCTTGTGTACTCACTCAGGCAATTTCCAACATGGTAACGACGAATGAAGCCCTTATGTCAAAGCTTTGGGAAACGTATCTGAATCTTCCAGAAGATCAGGTTGTTCTCATGTATGAGAAACTTGTGCTTCAACTACTTCTGCTTTTTGACCCATTGGGACCAAGATAGTCGACTCCTCTCATCTCCTGATCCCCGTACAGTGCTTACTGTTTTTATATTTGTCCTCAACTGTATTCGTGGAAGCCGTTTTCGATCGTAAGCATCTCTCGGATCTGCAACCGCCATGATTGAACCTTCCTATTACAGAACAATGCTCACCAGGACAGTGGTGGGAGCCCGTGTCTGCATATCGTTGCTTGATAACATGCTGAAACTCTACGAAGCGGAAGAATCAAGTGTTGGTGCCCAGGCTTTCGACATCGGGTATGGTTCCTATCCTTGTCCTGTGATACTATGAGCGTCTAAGTTGAATTTCTAGGTACGATGTCATGTGGCAGCTTATCGAACAAGGCTTAGTGCCCGACCTCTACGGGAAATTTACCATGTACCTCTTCAATTCCTCGTGTCCATGGGTATTCTGACTGTGGTAATGTTGTCTCAGGTCGGAGGAAATTGTTACACCTCATCAAACAACCCTTTTGAAAATCGTCGACTCGTACTTGCAGTCGACCCAGACGAGTCCTACACCGGAGCTCCGAAACACCCAGGTCTATCAAAATTTGAACCCCATGCTTGCGAAATGCTTCTTAGACCTATCAGCCTATGCAACCAAGGCCGTGCGACGTTCACTTCGTTCTACGAGTCACTCTCCGAGTTCCCCACCTGATATTCCGTCTGATGATTCTCACAAGGTTTTCCCACCTACAGAACTTGATATGATGCTTCCAAAAGTCTGCGAAGCCCTTGTCCTCGTGACGCAATGCATCATAACCATAACCTTAGAAGAAGAAAATGCTGATGAAATTCGTGATGCGGCGCTAGGACATAGTTGGAAAGCCTTTTTTTCTGAAACATGTTCTGGTGGAATCGTGGAAAATCTATTAGGTAAATCGTCTTCAACCAGAGTGACAATCGGTCCGTTTTTTATTTGTCATAAACATAGAACTTCTGCGTCTTTTGGACGTCTTTCTTCCGCGGATTAATTTTGGCAGACCGGTTCACTTTAGTTCGTCTGGAGTTAAAGATACTCAAACAACATCCGCTCCGACACAAGGATCAGCGACAGACCCGACTGGATTCCAGTACCTCAAGCGTGACCTTGTTCGACTCCTTGGAATTTTGTGCCATGGCGTCAAGGCTGTGCAGGATCTCGTCCGAACCTGTGATGGCATTCCAGTTGTCATGAACATGTGTGTCATCGATGAGAGGAATCCATGTCAGTCACTCTGCTCCTATCATGTGCCTGTCATGAAGAATTGACAATTCTAACAAAGATCTGCGAGAACATGCTATTTTCGCACTACACTGTATCTTAAAGGATAACAAGGAGAATCAAGCCATAGTTGACGCAATCCGGCCTGTTAGCGAATGAGATGAAACCGGGCCTTCTCCTTGACCTAGTTCAGATCCGAAAATGCCCCAAATCGCAGTGTTTTCTGGATTTATTGACCATCACATAAAATTACTCGCTAGTGAGATCCAAGAATTAACAATTTGAAGGGTATATGAATATCACAAATGAGTCAGATAATACAACACAGAATTGAGTAGTTGAAAGTTGCACAACAGTGCGATTTTATTCCTCTTCTTCCTCATCCTGTAACACAGCTCTTTTGCGTGTTCCGCCTGACCGACGTACTTGGAGCTCTTCCTCTTCGTCCTCCTCTTCACTTTCAACGTCCACATCAGCCTGTCCACCATCATCATCGCCTGACTCCCGTCTTCGTTTTTGAGCATCTTGTTGTTGTTCAATTTTTTTGTCAAGCCTATCCAATGGGTCGTCGTCATCGTCCGCGGCTTTCCTCTTCTTACCCCCCTGAGGCGCATCATCGTCAGAGTCAGCAACAACGAAATCATCTTCCTGATAGTCCTCAGCGCCTGATTTTTCACTATGGTTCTTCTGTGATTTTCGTGCGGAGCTACCGGCACCGTCCTCGTTCTCTTCATCAGTACCCTCAAAAATTCCACCCTCGTCCTCGTCGTCGCTCCAAACATCACGGCCGGCAGTTTTCCGGGAGTACCTCCGTTTCTTTCCTCCAAGGATGTCGTCATAATCATTTTTCTTTCGCGATTTTTTATTACTTAGTTTCAAGAGCTCCATCTTTTCACGTTCGGGATCCATTGTCGGATCGGGCGCCATTCGAAGTCGCGCAATTTTATTGTGCTTCTGACCCACAGCGCGAACAAGCATTCTGTGGGTCTCCGACTGCATTCCGGTGGGACGGAGAGACATATAACCTGTGATGACAGCTTCCGCTTGGAGCACCTGAGAGCGTTTATGTTGCGCTACAAGGTAGGTTAGACCTTGTGATTTGACTGGCACGTCAGATTGAGAAGACTGCGTTGGTTGAGAGGCTTGAGGTCCTAAAGATTGTCGGGATACCGTTGCAGAGGTATCCAGACTTTGATTGATGTCGAAAAGTTCTTTACCGAGCCTTAAACTGAGAGTACCGTCAGACCAACGCACTATGCGACTGTTGGATTGTCGTCGCTGGAGATATATATACATGAGATCAAGACTATTGTACAAACGAGTGCAAGATATGACTTACGTCTATACCGGTTGCATCTTTAGTCCATCTCCATCGCACAGTGTTTTCGACCTTGAGTTTGATAGACATACTTCTTTCTCGGATGTTGTCACCAAGCTCCTCATCGTCGTGTTCGGGACCCATGTACGTATCCGGATGAAAAGGCTTTGAATCGACTTTGACGAAGTTCGGCATCCGAATGACCCAGTTCTGAATGGCGTTAAAAATATGACACTACGAGAATGTTCATTGATTCACTCACTGCCCCGTCAGTGCCTCTTGGTACCGGTAGATTAGGAAACGAGACTTCCGCTTCTTTAACCTCGACCGCGATTTCCTGAGGCATGTCTTCCTCTTCATATTCCAGCGCTTGCCTTCGCTCTCGTTCCGGAGAAGTCAATCTTTCAGACTCATGCACCGAAGCAGATGTAGAAGCCGTGTGTCTAATCGCGTTGTCTGAGTCAATCCTTACTGAGATATTTGGAGCCTACTGTGCTTGTTTTACCTCCACCAATTCGTCGTTTCCGAAAAGATCATCCATACCCTCGTCGTCGTCCTGCAACTCGGCCTGCTCCTCAGCATCCGCCATGTCAGCATCTTCAGCTACATGAGGGTATTTCATGTCGTTGGCGCTGGGTAGACGAGTCTCGTCGAGCGCGCCTGCGAGACTGGACATCGTTAGCGAAGGTCAGGTCCAAACGCGCGTGACCGTCCCGAAAAGGCAAATGCTCCTAACACAGGCTAAACCCGTTTCTGGTGTATCCAACGAGAATTCCAAACATTTCTGTGACAACGTTTATCATTTTTTTGGTCGAACTCGCTCGTGGCTTGATATCATCTGTTTCAGTGTCCTGCCAACCATAGAGAACCTGGTTCAGTTCTGTTCTATCTCTGAGCTACTTCTCTCTAGGGGCTGTGCGGTCTGTTTATTAACATGGAACTCATCTCCTGATTTTGTCTTCCACACGATCTTGCCTAAACAGGGATGCGCAGCCTCAACGAATGGTTGAAAGCGTTGCTTACACATGTCATAAACTAAAAACTGTATCTGATCGTCACTCCATGCTTCCATTCACCACCAATCCGTTTTACACAGTTGCGAACTGATGTGGTTCGATCGCTTTTGGCGGAATGCTGAGGTACACACTCCGCTTTAGGCTGTGAGGCCACAGCTTTTTTTATTCGAATTGGGAAATATAAAACATTCCCCGTCTTGGTATTCTCCCGACAATAAAAGCGTGCGGCAATAGGTGTGAACTGGCTTATCTGTTGTCGACTAACTCATTCTTGCCGTGTCCACCGCAAAATGCCTGCTCTTCCATATCAGTGAGTCACTATCCCGTTGTATATATCTTGGCTATCGTTCAACGCACCATTCAGACCACCGCCTTACGTTCTGTCCCCCACTCAGGCCCCTCAGAACCCATCGACCGAGTATTCACAGATGCAATCGACGTATCCATCAGCATCCATACCACGCGGCGTACCGAGCTTCAGTGATTATGACGGCTGCCAGAGTATCGACGAATCCGTTGAAGTTCAAGACTACGAGCAAGACGATCAGGCGAGCAGTGTGTATGCTGAAAGCGTTGTTAATTACCAATATCAGAGCGGCGCACAACCTATAAATTATTGGCAGGCTGTTCCCGCCATCTGTGCGGCCCCAGCTCATCCACAACCCCTTGGGAATCAGCTCATGCACTCATCTCTACATCTCCAGAATACGCAGTGGGGGAACCCGTCAATACCGACGTCTTCCGGCCCTTCAGCAGCTGAGTCGAGTTATTCGCCAATTTATCCTAGCCCTCCAGGGTCATCCTACTGTTCATATATGCAAACATCCACAAGTGGTCGGCGCTCTAGATCATTAGAGGCGATACACTCCCCCTCCCCTTATAGTTCGTCTCATCTATCGCCTCCGCAAACCCCGAACCTCCTGCATATAGGTGTACTGCCCGTAAGTTACCTCAGCTTCAAACCACTTATTTTAACCTTGCTTCAGAATCTTGATAGTCATCGAGAACAACTTCGGCTCTTCAAAGAAGCCATTTTTCTTCCTTTAAACTCTAATGCCGGGCCCTTTGTCCCTCAAAAGATGTACATGCCCCATACTAATAGTGACCGGCGTCGTTACGTCGAAGAGATCGAACTTCAACAACCCATATACTTCTGGATGGAATCTCCTGAAGAGTGTGGGATTTCGCTTATTGATGCCTTGCACTCCCGTGTACGTCGCTTGCAACAGCGCGACGAGCCCGTATTTGAGGGGCGAGGCCCGAGCATATCGGTGCGAATTCAAGTGAGCACTCTCCGTTTCTTAGGCGACCATCTCTTCTAATATTAACCGGCCCAGTGGCCTGGCTATCGGCCTTGGAGCCGTCAGATCCCCACTAAAGATTTTCGTAGTCCTCCTCAGCCGATCACCAAGGCAAAGCTAGCAAAAAATATTGCCAAATGTGTCGAACGTTTCCTCTTGGTACGTCAAGGACTATTTCCAATCATTTATTTAATTCTGATGAAGCGGTCGTCAAGGCTCGCACAGGCACTCAAATTGAGGAAGACGTTGATCCACGGTGGGAGGTTGGGCAGCGAAGCCATGAAATAAAGCTTGAAGACCTCTGTCTCGTGAGCATGCATCACGTCTCAATGGGAAGTTGGCAGCCCCATCTTAGGTTACTCCGTCCACTCCGTCTTTAAGCTTTTACTATTTATCTGAACTTTCTTCGTTCTGCAATTCAAACACTCGGCATACGTCTGATATTTCAAGGGACTCTGAGCCTGCTTTATACCCAACGATTTTCAATGACTTTATGCTATCTCCTTGTTGTCTACGATTTTCCCAGTCTGTATCCATAGCTCAATATCAACTTAGTAGACGCCAGGCCTATTTTCTTTGGAACGTTCTTCCTGTCCTATTCTCTTTCTATTGCTACTTGTGCAAATACTCTGTTTGATCGCTAAAACTTGGGGATGGTCGTGGACCTTGAATTGGAAGGATATGCTAGCTGTACTAATGAAGTTGAGAAACTCAGATGACAATGCAAGTGACATGCTCCTGTAGCTCATCAACACAGCGTGCTATACGCGCCCTTTAGCTGTGCATGCTGTGACAAATGTCGGGGCGGGATAAAGAAAGATAGTGTGTTGACTCACAGCTATTTCCAGAGATGGTAGCCTTATGGAATTATAGGATGATTGCCAGACCTTGCGCCGCATGCATTTGTTTGGGGTAAACGAATACATGGACAGAGCTTGCCTTAACTTGACCAGGCTGCTCGTAGGACTCTGGAACTTCGAAAGTCACATAGAAACGCAACCATTGATTTGGCGCTGATCTTCCTGGAAGGACAGATGGTCATTGCAGCTGGCCGGAACGTCCCACAGTTAAAAGGGATCTCGTGGCATTATAGAAACCACGATAGAATGTATATGCACTATATTACAGCGGGACCTTGACATCGTAGAAATCACAACTTGAAGCTGATAGTCAAAATTGGGAAAGCGACGACCGTATCTCCATGTGGTGGCGCTGGTATAAAATTCCGTTCCATTCGTCAGTAATCTGCAGATGGAGAAAAATCAGGATCGTAAGAAATTTGCAATGAAACAGACTCATGGATTTTTTTAGAGACGGCAGGATCAAGTTAAACCTTCTCGAACGCAATACCATCCCGAAGGGAATTGTTATGGGGTTTCGCTACTTCCTGTCTAGCAGTAGAAAAGACGACGCAAATCGCATCCCAAGCGATATTACATTCGCCAGGACTACTAAGACTTCCATTACCCTGTCAATATATAGACTCATGCTATGCGGCGTCGGAGTATAATCTGCTCTTTCTAATATCTTCTGCAGCGGAGATGGTTTGCGAAAGACTCGGTATGAAACCAATCAGAGATCAGTCCGCGCCTAGACTCAAATCAGTCGCCCTTTGACTACCATTCGTGAGATACATAAAGAAAGATTCCTCCCAATGAGCGTCAATCTTCGTAATTAATGATCACAAAGCCTCGAGGCAGTGGTGGCGGCGTTGTATCAGTTATTTTAAAAGAGTTCCAAACTCATCGGACATCTTTAAATTCGGAGGTACCACACCATAGACATTATGGACGTGAACTTGAAGGCCAATAATCATGGCTTCAAATCGCGAGTGAGAAAGAACGAAGAAATTGTAATAAGCAGGATTTTGTTATCTCTGCCCGGTAGCCAAATGCTGAGCTCTTCTATGTTGCATGTCTGAATATGATGCCTATCAAAAATTTATGGGGCTACTAACATGCTTATATCATGATCAGAGAACCATTTGGTCACGTAGAAAAACGGTAAAAAACATCGGATGAAGTCAATCTCAGACGACGAGTCACGTTGTCGTTGCGCGTCGTGGTTGTAAATCACGTGCACAAATCCAGTCTTTGTTGAAGACCGAACTATGCCTCCTACGCGTCAAGCCCGATCCTATGAAGACGCGCATCTATTTGACGACGACACCGACTCTGACAAGGAGTACGATACTCCGAAACAACATAAGCAAGGTCTCAAAAAACGTCTTAGCGAGGCGTATATTCCAGAGCACGACTCCCATTTACCATCAGACACAGGCCGCTCAACCCACAGGTCAGTTAATATCAACGATGATGCTGCAGAGAAGCGTAGGCGAAGGAAGAGCGCGAAAATTACTGTCATCGAGAATACAATAGCGGGGTCTTCGTCAGAGACCAATGCTGATCAGGACGGTCCCGAAACATCCAGAACGACTAAGCAGAAACAACAGCTCAACTCTGTCGCAGCTCCCCCAATCATTAATGTCTCTAAAGATGTAATGAGCTCCAACTTTGAGGAGTGGATGAAGATGGCGACGGACAATGTATGAAATTCTCTTCTCGATCAGCCTGGGTCTGAGCATGATCTTCGCAGAAAATCAATGCGAGTAATTCGTGGAATTTTGCTCTTATCGATTATTTTCATGACATGTCTCTACTGCGGAATAACGACGACAACTCTATTAATTTCCAACGCGCGTCATGTACACTCGACGGCTGTGTCAAGATTTGGACAAGTCGAGTGGACAGTGTTGGAACAGAAACAGGAAAGCTTCTGAGTAACCTTGCGTCGGACAACAATGTTGACAATGAAGAGGGTGATGGAGAAAGGGACCCAATGAAGAAGAAATCCCGTGGCCCTGCCGCAACGCTCGCTAAAGATGCATTACAACTTCAGAACAAGAAACCAGACCTTGAGTTCAGCGTCGATCCACTCTTCAGGAAAACATGCGCGGACTTTGACGAAGGCGGCGCTCAAGGTCTGTTGATGAATCACTTGAGTTTGGGGCTAGGAAGCGACGGTGGGATGAGAGTAGTCTTTGACGCTGGCGACTCCATGGGTAAGGTCGAGGATGAAGAAGTAGTTGAGGAACCTGAGGATGAAATTGATCTTTCATATCTACGGAGTCAGTACAGGTTTTCTTGCCAGACTTCCCAATTCCGAAAGGCTATCTGCTGATTATTCTATAGAGCAATTTTTGCCTAATCTGGCTGTCTTAGAAGACAAAGCGATATCTCATGCTCTCGATGGTTTCGCCTTTTCCAAGGATCCCTTTAGTCTTGACCAATCAACATTCCTTCCAGATGACACACGTCATGACGATGACGACGACGATAACGGTAACTATGCTGCTGGCAGCGGGGAATACATGGACGTTGACATCAACGCTCCCCCCGAAGAAGACTTCTTCGCAGGAGATGATGCTGTCCAGGGAGCCTATGGCGGGGATATGATGGGTGGAGATGATGATGGAGGAGATGATGCTGTCCAGGGAGCCTATGGCGGGGATATGATGGGTGGAGATGATGATGGAGGAGACACCAACTCGAATGGCTCTGTTGGTGCAGCAGAGGACGGTACAAGATACACTGGACCCTTCGTGCCTTTTGACCCACGTCGTGCTCCTAATGAGCGTGAGCTTGTCATGGCCATGACTGATGCCGATGGGGGCATGATGGATTACTTCGACCAAAACTTACTGAAGAATTGGGCCGGCCCCGAGCACTGGAAATTGAGGAAAGTGATACGACGACGTAAGCACCTATTGCGTCATTTCGATTTCTACCTTATCTACTTCATCTCCTTGCAGCGGACGTAGGCACTGAAGCAGCGGCCAAGCCCAAGGCACGTCGGGAAAAGAAGGAGGCTTTCAAGATTGATTTCTTAGCTCCTGTAAACCAAGACAAGGACTTGAAAGAAATTCAGAAGGATCTCTTTGCGCCAGTCACCAAGGGTGCTGGCATTAATCTTCCTGGTACCAGTACAGCTGCAAAGAAGAGCCGGAAAAAGACGAAAGAGAAAGAAAAGCGGGACGACCACCGGCTGCCCGACGACATGCACTTTTCAAGTAAACAGCTGGTCACCCTCTTTTTGAAGCCCAAATTTGTTGTACGCTTTATGTCATTTCCTTCGTGCTTGTCCATTCTGATTTTCTTCCCTAGTTAAAAATGCGCGGGCAGCGTGTGAAAATGAATTCCAATGGTGATGGTGAGGTGGACGAGGATTTCTGGGCGCAGGCTGCTGCAGAGCAAGCTGCGGGCAGAAGTAGAGAAGATGGTGTCGATGATAGTAGGTCTTTGTCGCGTTATCGAGGCTTCACTAACTCAAAGACGACAGCCATGAACGAGGGTGGAATACCATTCAACACGCAATTTTTCCATGACGACTACGATGATGGGCCTGGCTTCGACGATGGCTTCGATGGCGTTGGCGTCCCTGAAGATGATGCTGGCGAGCAGGATTTGCTTGCTGCCACTCAGGGACAGATAAGACGTGTCAGGCCCGAGTTAGTGAATTACTCAAAGCGAGCCAAGAGGGTTGATGTCCGTAAACTAAAGGACAACATCTGGCGTGGCTTGGATATCGTTGTCGCGCCTTCGAAGGACGACGGCGAGAGTATGGTGCGCGCAAACTTCCTCCACTTACCAAACACTAGTTTTGAACCTCGCGTCAGGACGTCGACGAGTCGTTACCACCCGCGACCGACCCTAACGATGCACGACAGTTCCGACAGGTCATAAATGGCTTGCAAAAGTCGTACCCGCGAGAAAAGATGGAGGAGATCAGCACAAGTTTCTGCTTCATTTGCCTATTGCATCTGGCTAACGAGCAAGGCCTTAAACTCGAATCAGCAGTTGACGGCATTCAAGCCTATGAGGAAACCGCGCAGGAAGAGGGCGACAAAAGGGTTGGAGATATTTGGGACCTGAAGGTGAGCCACTTTCTTTCATTGCTTGGCATCTCCCTGAAATTGGGATCAGATATACCGGGATCCCGATGCAACTCGATTAGCGTAGTCGACTTCTTGAGTCGACATATCTAATTTATTCGTACTCCTATAATGTAAGCATATATTGTAACGTCGGTTGGTTTACAAAATGCTATGTTCTTCATCCTTTGAAGTTCTGTAGAATTTTTTTAGGAAAAGGGTGGATGGTTCGTCTTGTATAATATGCTAATGAATTCCGCTCGATGGTTTATCTATGGCAGACAACGCTACAGTATTGGTTCTACCCTAACATTAAGTAGTAAGTACTCTGTTTGATCCGCCTCACCACAGGCATAATACGGACTCGAGCCCGACTCCAGGCGTAACTCGGGTGCTCACCCAGTGACACCAATTAATTACATACGACGACAGGGGACGAGTGTACAGAGCGTAACACAGTAGTCTGGGACATAATCCCAACGGGTTTAGGCAATAAAAAAGAACAGTATCAATTGAGGCGGCAATAATACATCAATGTTATGGGGTCCAAGCGTTCCACATACTATCACAACGCTCTAAGTGACGGGAGCTTAGTTCCTGAAACTCTGAAAATGCTTGCGGAGGCAACTCAAGCATCTCTTCTCCCGAGACGAAGATTTTGTCCGTCGGGGGAAAGATGCTAAGGATGTCGGAAGGTGCAATACGCGCATTCGGGACAGGACTCGACAGGAAAACTCGGTCCCAGAAGGGCCTGTAGGTGTGTACATCAAGGTATTCATCATGTCGTTCGTGCGATCGGGTGGCTAATACCCGGCATTCTATGAGTACATCTTAAGGAGCATTGTCCATGATCAACTCCTCACCTCGCACGACCATGATTTCGCGTTGGACCATGGCGATGGCGACATTGCCGCTGCTCAGCATTTTGATTGATCAGACTTTTAAGACAGTTGTGCCTTGGATCGCGATCTTGAGACGGTGAGAGACCTAAGAGGATACATATACATAGCTTCTTTTTAAAGAGAAATGCCATTGTACCACATTCGTATGTTTTATCACGCCTGATATGTGAGAATATGACCCGTTTAGGTTTGCTGAACTGGGCAACGATATTTTTATATGCCGAGAGCAGGGTCATAAGCGGACCTGGATGATGAAGTGGAATATATTTAGGCCGTAGTAACAGGCGCTTATCTCGCTATCAGAGAGGTTACAAGCACAGCTACTTGACCCAGGGTTTTGTAAAGGCGGCGCAAGGCCGGAAAAGGCAAGTGTTTTAAAAAATTGTTTTAGTTGTGGCAAAATTAGACTTTCCTTAAGGGAAGGTATAACTCGTAATATCCATGGAGATGAGAATGAAAACAGGACTGGTCTGGAGTCAAGGCATAGGTATAATACAATTGCGAGGATAATCAACAATATGATAGGCTAACTAAGCTGACGGTGTCTATTGATCTCACCGATTACGAGATCCATTGATAGGGCTTGACTTTAGGTCAGCAAGATACTTATCAGCCTTCCCAAGCATCCAAATTGGGAAGGAGAACTTGAAGTTAGGGTACGCAATGGCACAGGTTTTATTGAAAACCCCCTCTATTGCCTCTTGTGGCCATGAGCCATCCTGAAAAGATAAGATTCACATTGATAGAGCATAATAATATAATGAAGAGCGTACAGGTCGTTGGCGCGACATAACAAGTTTTACACCACGTTTGATGGGCTCTGGGTAGGGATATTTAGCATACATCAGAGACATCACCGCCCAGCATGTTTGAACAGATTGTGACTCGGCATGTTCAACCCACTCCATTCGTTCGCAAGACTGAGATCTCAGTCAGAAGATGAAGCCAACGATTAATGCAAGGGAAAAGAACATACCAGATAACTTTCTCCCCAACCACCGTCTGTCCTCTGTTTACTTATGAGAAATTCGCAGGCCCTCCGAGCCCGTTCGCTTGTCTCATAGGTCTCCCCGACTAAAGAAAGGCTCTCGAGGGCAAATTGAGTTGCATACGTGAAACAGATACCCCAGGATCCTAACCAGCCTCCGTGGGGATATTGTGCTTCATGGAGGTATTTGATCGCGTGACAAATAGTTTTACTGATTGATGGAAATTTAGTTGGAGAGGAGTACACTGAGATGATGCACAAACTCGATGTCGGCCTTTCGATAATTGGGATAGTGCTTGCGAAAAATAGAGAGTGATGTTATAACAGAGGTCGTGCATTCGGGATAACAATACTCTGTCATGATATCACCTATAGGCCGAAATGAGCCTTGGAGGAGTGAGATGGAGTATTAGCTTACCAAAAACTTCGGCTGGATTTAACCATTCCAGCCATTTAGGGCCACGGATAGGCTCGTAGCTTGCAAAACCACCGTTGGGGTTTTGCAGGGTCAACAACACATCAATCGCATCACACATGCGACGTTCAGAGACCAATTTTGGAGTGAAACTAGAACGGCTGTCAGATTATCAACTAGCAAGAAGAAATGGAAACACACTCGAGGTGGTTTTGAAGATACATGACAGCTTTAAGGCCTTCGCCAGTGCAGTCACTGACTGTATACCCCTGCTCTTTCGTACTGCGAAAACCCGTAAGAGCGGACAACAACAGACGAACCCAAATAACGTTACCTAAAGCCCCACGCGCCCTTAGTTGTGTGGCGGTAGGACGTATGATAGTGTTTGGGATCGTCTCGAATCTGGGCCTCGTCAAGCCATTCCAGTGCCTTCAAAAGGCTCTCTTTGTTTTCTTCCTCATACGCCAGTCCAGTCTCGACAAGCGCCTGGGTAATAAAGCCTATGTCCCAGAGTTGACTCCCATTCGTCCCACAGGCCATCATACCATCCTTTCCAATCCATAGGAAATCATGGCGCTTGATCTCATGTTGCTTGAAAGCATCACTTTCCTGTCCTTCTCGATGTACACGAGAGATGAGATTGAACATTTTGGAAACAGGGCCAAGAGTCTGGTAGGCTGTATTCTCATCTTCGCGAACGATCAGTTCATAAGCCCTTTCAACACCTGCATTACGAAGAGGAGGGATGACACAGTGCTCGTAGCTTGAGAGTAAGACGTTGATCGCATCAAACATGTGAGAATGAGGTGCATAGAGGTCAGCCTTGCAGACGTTGTTTCGCTGGTCAGGCCAGTAAATAGAGTAATAATCTTGAGGGTATAGTTCCTGACGCAAATCTTAAGCTTAAAAATGCTGTCAGCAATCCAATGTACTCTACATGCCTGTCTCAAAGCTAAAATCAAGTCGTTCTCTTCCATCTTGAACCTCACTCCATAGAGGTAACTCATAGGAACATAGACTGTCCTTGTGTGTATCCACCAACGGTGAGGGTGGAATGGAAGCCAATCCGGAAGAAGCCTGGGCAAGGGAACAACGTTTTCAAAAGGAACTTCAGACGAACACTCCACTCGTGACGCACCAAAATTCGGGAGGAACAGGGTTGTTTCCTTCCCAGTCGTAAACGTTGAGGATGGACAACCAGAATTTGCCCCAGGCAGGAATGGCGCATGCGCCACCTAAGGACACCTAATTTGATTGAATGTGCAACAAAACGCGTAAAGATACCTAGTTTGTGCAGAGTCGCGCGCGCTCTGACCATTACAGGATGATCGGCCGCGACACCGAGAACACGCAGGGCGGCGTAGTTCAAACCAGTCCCAAACACAGTTGAAATGCCTTCCACATGGCTTGATGAAGGTCAACCAGGGAAACGAACCCAGTCGAAATAAACGAACTCACATGCCCCAGCCACCATCTTGTGGGTGGGCACGATTCATCACGTAGCGAATCATTTCAAGACGTTCCTGTTCAGTAAAAGTCATGCCAGAGACATAAGACCCGATGACGAATCCAGGAAGGAGGAACATGGGGCCACCATATTCTCCTGGCCAGTGACCATCGTGAGACTGGAGATGCTTATAGAAAGAGTAACCGTTTCGCGCGGCTTCAAGCGGTGTTTTTGCTGGAGGAAGAGACGGAAGATTCTAGGCGTTATTGAGACGAGACACAGAATGGATTTGACCAAGGTCCTACGAGGTCCAATCCTAACCAAAACTTGTCTACTGAGTTCTGAGGCCATGCTTTGCACTCCTCGTCTGTATTGAGGTAGTGCCAGGTGTGGCGGCCTCCATCATTAACAAGCAGCCTCCATCTAGAGTAGTCTGTGAACGGTTTGGAGGGATCGTCGGGAACTTCAACTGGGTTGTACATATTGAAGGGGCAGTAATCATACGACGCTCGACTTTAAATTGTTGACCCATTTGGCAACTGAAATGCCTTGCGAACAAATAGAGGCAAACATCGAGGTCCCTTCGCCATGTCGTTTCGAGATTTGAATGTAGTCATTATCGAGACTGGCCGGACAAATGTGCGCGCAGGACTCGGCCTCCACGATCTCCTCAAGAAACCATCTGTTGTCTGTACATTTCTTCCGTGGAAATTTTGTCTCGTTCAACGTACCTCTAGGACATCCTAGCACGCGTCGGTTTGCGCAGAAACGCGTCAGGAGAACACTTGAACAGCTCACAGCAACCCATTCCGCCCGGGGAAACCATATCCAAGAGAAACATTGGTGATCCAAGCCGCGTCTCATCCTTACCACAGCACTCCGAGCCCAATGCATCTGTGAACGACTATTTGGTCGGCGCTGCACTCGACGAAGCCATTAACGCAGGACAGGACGTCTCTATTTCCTGGCCATTTGCAGATGGTGATGTGCGTGACTGGATCCAGGCCGAGGCAATCTGGTATGTTGGTGTCGTCTTTTCAGGCAACTACCTTGTTGAGCCATTTTACAGGAAATACGTGCTCTTTAATCAACTGCAACGGAGACGTGTTCAAAACGAGTCTCCTGTAATCTTGTCTATATTTCCCGGGCTCGCAAGGACCACGTACGAAAGGATATGTCAGATATTCTTTGAACGCTTCAACAGTGCTGGCTTGGCGATAATCGAGCGCCCTGTTGCACAGATGTACGCCGCAAACAGCCTCAATGGTGTTGTAGTGGACATCGACGAGGAAAAAACTGACATTATGCCTATTTATGATGGGACGACACTCCACCACCCGCGAACAACCATCCCTCTAGGAATACGCGACTGCCAAAACTACCTTGCACACTTGCTCAGATCCAATCAGTCTGTTATTTCAGCACTTTCTCCTCCAGACAACCCTATGGACCCCGAATCACTTCACTTGACACTACTAGACCTTGTTAAACAACTCTGCGTCGATGGTCATATCAAAGTTCCATCGGATGGTGAAACAGCAGTGGTGGAGGATGACGGTGTGACAGATATTGCGGCTATTGTTATGGCAGGCAAGGAAAAGGCCGTCATTGAGAATGGTATGAAAAAGAAGGCAAGCGCGAAAGCATCGGCTGCAGAGCAAGCTCGTGCTCGCGAAATCGAGGCTCTAGACCTCCTTACCGTCCAATTCCGCGAACATTCGTTGACTGTGGGCAAGGAGAGGCACCGTTTGTGTGAACCCTTGTTTAACCCGAAATTATTAAACGGTGTCCGCGGCATTTCTCTTCTACCAAACGCCTCACCGAGGCTGCCCTTGCAGGAGGCGGTAGCTATTGCCGTGGGGCAGGTGGACGTCGAGCTACGACATTCATTGTGGACGGGCCTTTTTGTCACTGGAAATTTCACAGTACATGTCAAAGGTAAATTTATCAAGCGGTTATTGGCATGTTAACGCCATTCGTGACAGGAATTGGGATCGCACTTCAATCTCGACTGGCGCCCTTTGTCGTGACTCCAGACCTGCAAACGGACATTCAACCTCGATATGTCCGCCTTCTGAACGTACCGGAATATTATCCGGAGTATCGAGATATTGGAAATGGCCTAGCTTGTTTCTTGGGGTCGAGTATAACGGCAAAGGTAATAAAACCAGAATAATTTGCTTGCAACGATCAGCTCAGTTGGTTTGTGTCAGATTATCTTTAGCGACAGTGGAGGAAGAAACTATGTCTCTAAAGCAGACTACTCGATGCGTGGGCCTCATTCCATAATAGAGATGTCACCAGCCTTGTTGTGATTTTAATGCGTTCCGTTTGTTGCACTTTATATATAGCTCAGGAAACAAAAACGTCACGGCGTCATCTCATGAGTGCATACATCATATTACAACATAATGTAGCGTGGAGGGTACATATGGTATCCAATCAGACTCATGCCGCGTTACCCTCAGCGAAGTTAAGGAGATCAGAGTCACCGGGGTCTGTGACGGTCATGACACTACAACCAAGTCAGAATCTGGTTGCACGCAAGACACAACTGAAACCCACCCAACACGGAAAAGTTTACCAGCGGCTGTTCCAAGGGCGACATTGGTACCAGCAAAGTGGTGCACGGTAGTTTTTGACAACATGGCATAGTACTCAAGCTCGGATTTGCGCAGAGGAGGGCAGTTACCAGCGATCAAGACAAGCTTGGCTAAGGATGATAAAACAAACAATTGGTCAGCCCAAGGGACCTTCTCAGCCTCACGCTCCAGTCCCCGAGAGGTTTTGAATCGAGCGCTTACCTTTGCCATTGCGCATCTGCTTCAAAGCGGACTTGTAGCCGAGGCTGTACTTGCCCGACTTAACGACGAGGGCAAGCCTGGCCGAGATAGACTCGGAGGACTTTGCTGCCTTGGATTTTTTGGTGGGGGCCATTGATTTTGTCGGTGTCGGCGGCGGCGGTGAGCTTGAGGATAACGATGAGCCTTTCGAATTTTTGCCCAATCAATCTGCCTCGAAATGTCTGTACAGTTCCGAGAATAAGGTTCGGGCTCCGAATGCACACGTGACTGACACGAAAACCGAGCTCGACGCGTTTTGGTCCATTGATCCTGAAGATGACCAACCTGGTTCCCAATGAAGATGATATGCAGCCATGCACGTCTTATCGCATGCTATTCAATGGCAGGATTGTAGATTAGTCAATAATAATTTTATACAAATTGTCGTACAAATGATTTGCAATACAAAGTCCGGATGCCAGCCGGAATTGCTCCTACGGAGATGATGAGACAGCCACATCAAAGGCGCATGCAACGCAGATCTCAGATAGTCCTGAATTACCAAGCTTCTCCATCGAAACGCTCCAACACAGCAGTAGCGTCCTCCACATCTTTCTGAGCCTTCTTTCTCATGTAGAAGATGGGACAATCTTTGCTCGTACACAGAACGTCCTATTTAGTAGTAAGAGATCGTATGTTTCTACTCGAAGAGAGAAATCGCTGTACCTGATGTAGGGAGCCCTGACACCTCTGACATTGTGTCCACAGCCGCGAAAACCTTACTTGGAGTGCCGAACTGGTCATTATCTGTTTTTGGTATAATTCTCCTATCCTTGATTTACAATTGTGACACACAGCACCGTCTTTTGAGCTTTCTGATTAGAACAAAGTGGAATCGAACTTGAAGCAGGTTCTAGCTCACTTTTCACACTATTATTAGCCCGTAGCGGAGTTTTGCATCCAAGGCAGGTGACAGTTTTCACGGCAAACTTCATCAAACCACCGACTGTCGGTGTTGCTATTTGAATCGTTCTGGTGTGGTCACCAGAAACTTTCCAAGTGTCAGGATATGATGAGACGTAAATAGAAAACACCGCTCACGGAGGGATGCGGCCTTCTCGCCCAGAACGGGTTCGAAGATCCTCATAAGTGGTTTCGAAAGCTGATTTTCAAGATAATACTTGGTATCGATGGGCAGATTGTTTTCGAGCACGTATAAGGGGTCTTCGGATTTCTCATACGCCGCAGCGCCTGGTGAAAAAAAGTCGGCTCGCGTTCCTTTCAAAAAATAATGGATTTGTGCTGCTTACCTTTAATCCCCTTTATGATGACATAGGCAACTCGATCTCCCAAGGCGGGAGCGGAACCAGCGTCGCGCTGCTTCATTCGTTCTGCCAGTTCAACGTGCGCTTGTTTCGCAGCATAGTCTGTATTACCGTACTCAGTTGTGTGGCATATGATCGGAATTTGTCGAGGAACTTACCGCTTTTTGCCAGCGCCTTAGTTATTACAAGCTGTGACATGTCAATCTTGTTTTGCAGAAGATCAGAGATTATTTGCTTCGTATACCTGTGCTCCACGTGAGAACCCAGTTCGATAAGTTTGGCAAGAGCTTACTCCTCGGCACCCTTCACATCTCTGTTAATTAGCATTTTGTGCAAGCATGTCTCGATCACAGTCGAGACAAGTCGACAATTGTCTCGCCGCACTGTTTCAATACCTTTCGAGTCCATCTTGTCATACTTGTCGGGTCGCGTCCAATAAAGTCCTGCATATCGCTTTTTGCTGATAAGCAGATACGGGTAATATACTTTCTCGAATTCTAGCTTGATAGGTTTCACAAATTTAGTCGTCACGAAATCTGCAGCTTCTTGTCCTGAACGCCAAGCAAGAACAATTAGGAGTTACATTAATTGAGGAATCAAGATCTTACCCAAAGCCATGACAGTGGGAAGATCCGTAGGTCCAAATCTGACCATGACAGAGTCTGTGTCACCATAAACAATTTCGGCGTTGTGCGAACGTCCATTAGCAATGCAGTACTCGGCCTCTACTTCCTATATGATAGATGAAACGTGGAACAAAAAGGACGATCCTGATCGACATACCTGTTTTGTTTTCTCTATCATTTGCCGTCCATACGACGTGACACTAGATGAAATAGCTAAACAAGGCAGCTTGCCAATGGTGGCGCCTGTGAAACCGTATACGGAGTTAGCACTGATCTGTCAGAAACTTAATCAGGACAATCTTTCAAGATCAATAGAACGTCAAAGATGACCTTCAAAGCTAACTGACGGCCATCCAATACGGCCCGTTTAAAGACGTCTTTCTCGTTCTTCAAATCAGCCTTGGCTCGTTTGCGTGCGGAGATGAGATCTTCTAGAATTGTAGGGAGGAGACCCTTCCGCCTTGATGATGTCACAAATATATCTGAGTGATTTTGTGAATACCTGCTTGGGAAAAAATTCACCAACTTGACATACCATTGTTCGGAGTCTGGATATAATCAACATCCTTGACAAGTTTGAGCCGCTCGATCGTCGGTTTGTCCAAGAGGGTCGTATAGCACAGGTTGTGCGCCATCATGATGGAAGGATACAAGGAACTAAAGTCCAACGTAGCAATGGGAACGTCATAGTACCCTTTCTTGGGCTCGATGACAGTGGCACCTTCGTATTGTTCATCAGAACCTGTTGATCAACTTCAGCAACACATGACAATCGGAACCATTGATCCACGTCTCACCCTCTCCTTTGAGTGCAGGCACGACATAACCATCGGCATTGGCCTTGCGGAACAGTTGCGATAAAACCTTGATAGATTGACCTCGAGAGAGCAGATAATTAAATGGAACGCCCGTGACACGGGCCATTTCAATGTAGTTGACGAGACACATGAGTTTGTCTAGCAACCGCTGGGGTAGATAGGCATCCTGAACATGGAGTCAGGACTTGTGTCCATCAAATGGGTAAACACAAACCTTCAGACAGTAAACAGCCAAACGTCGCCGTGATTCCGGTGTACCATTTTGCAGCTCTGTAATGACGGAATGATGTACATCTTCTTTCTGTTCACCGAGAAATTGGGCGCAAACAGAGTTCAGAGTGTAACTCCGCAACTTGTGTTCTCTTTGCATGAACTGCAAAACATCGAGCTGTAGACGTCCATCGAGAGCCGTCTCCTTGGAATCACGCTGGCCATAGGCCTTCGAAGAGAAATGAGTGTTCTTGACTTCTGTCTTGATGTCTAAAAATCACGGACAACGGCCTCAGATACTGTAGGTCAAAAAGGCAAGTGAGCACTAACTCTTTAATCTTCCGAGAAAAGGAAACTTTATGGTTCTTAAGACCTTGGCTCGGTCCATGAGGTACGGAAAGTCGAATCCAGCGATATTGTAACCGATGACAACATCAGGGTCTACTTCTTCCACAAAGTCGCGCCATGCTTGGAGCAAATTACTTTCGTCGTTGAAGGACAGGACCTGTGAGCCAACAATATTGGAGCAAGTGTTGAGAGTGAATATGTTGCGAATAAAGGGTGTTTGTTCCCCTAGAGAAAGGCTCATGGGTATCAATCTTGACACGATAATATACAGACAAACCCTGGCGCGTTACCATATTCGCAATCTGAATAACAGGGTCCGTTTGAGGCTCAGGGAATATGCCTTTACGGCCTGCGCACTCGATATCAAAGCTCAAAATCCGAAGAGGAGCTATTTTTGACCAAGCTCCTTCCGGTGAATGCGATATAAAAGCGTCCCATCTGGAAATTGTTTAAAAAAACGACGCTACAAAGTAGTGAAAGCTTCGTACCTGACATTGAACTCGATTTGGCAATGAGACCTCTTTTTTTCGCTGGACAGCAGGTAGTATTTCCCTGCTGGGACCTCTATCCAGTTCATACCAACGACCTATCCTCGACATGTAAGAATCAAACTATAGCCATGAGTGGTTTGCCCTTCATACCTTGGTATCTATCATGAAGCGCAATGTGTACGCGATGTTGCTCTCGAAAGTCGCCACCACATCCGAGAACAGGCCTCGGAAACGGCACTCTCCACGTTCAAAAACGCGTAATTACCAAAGAGTTTGTTAGCCTGTAGAATGTGCAGTACTTTTCAGATTACGTATCTCGAACTTTGGGCAGACTTCGCGAGTCTGAAATGATAATCTTCAAGAATGGTATCCAATCGTCTCCTCGGTACCCCCAAAGGCTACGTTTCTCGACATATTCTATTGTAACAACAGGATCGCCTGCTACCAAATTCTGAAAGAAATCAGCCATTAAAAGTTCCTGCAATCCGTATGGTGACAAACATTAAGGTCCTGTCGAAATGGAATGACGTCTTCTTTGTTGAAGCCGCGAGGAACAGCAATGTAGAAATATGGCAGAAAGTCTGTTATATGAGCCAATACACTATGACCAGCCTAAGGAAGCATCGTGAAAATTATGTATTGGATACATTTTGGAACATACCTCTGTCACACCAAACATCCTCAATCTTGTTGGCCCACCACTTTCTTGTGATTCCTCGACATCAATTTGTTGGAATACTTGAGATAGTTAGCTTCTACTGAAATCAAAGCCGACAAGAACATACCAATTTTGTCCACCTTCTCATTCAATGGTGCCAGATACGGTCTGGCCCAGCTGTCGGACCCACCCTCAGCAACTACATAAGCTCCCATGTTCAATGTATGTTTCTGTCAAGATGAGTAGAGCTCACTGTTTCCATCTCCAGCCTCGTCTTTGATCCTTTGAAGGACGTCAGCGAAGGAAGAGTCCCCACCCTGCGAGCCTTGGAAGGATGCTGAGGGGCCAAGCTTGCGCCGTTTCGTTGCAGAGTCAGAGGTTACATCATCTTTTGTTCTGGCATACAATGTAAGGTAATCTGGCGAGTTTGACGCGTTGCGACACGCACCGAGCGCGAGAAAGCGGTTTGTTCTCTTTGGTAGGATATGACGCTGCAGGCATGGTGGATTATGGAAGAGGATATCTTCGTGCTTGATTGCCTTATTATTCAAGTAACTAGAGAAATGGGAAGTCCTGGACGGAGGCAGCGTGGCCACCAGCGTCGATAATATAATTTATTAAGTAGCCCAATCACAACAACTTTCTTAACGCGTTATTTGGTTTCCTTTGGTCGCACTCGGCATCTCGGCTGCAAGACCTCAATCAGTTCAATAGTTCAGTGACATCTATCTACACGTCACTAGCAAAATTCCTATTTTACAGATGTTTTGTGCATTGATTTATAGTATTCCTTCCAAGATCAAAGAGAGAATTCCTTAAGGATGCGAATGGTGTCTTCGGGATTATTCACGGAATGCCCTATAGTGCGTGGATCAGTAAAAATCTCATAATCATTTCCTCCCTAACGGCATTTCTATCAGTTAATTGTACGGCTAGGTAGTAGTAAGCTCTGACCTTGTAGGTCTTGTCTCCGAAGAAGTGGATCTCTTCAAATTCCTCGTCTTCTACATGCTTCAATGCATAGGTCTTGTCCCAGCCATGAGGGAAGACGTCGAAAGATATTTGCCCGCCAATAGCAAAGGTCAAGCCGTAATCAGAAAATTTGTCTTGGAGTACTTTGACAAAGGCTGCTCTGATTCCGTGTACCTGCATTATATATAAAGATACGGTGTAGGCATTTGATTCTTAAGCAAACCTTGTCATAGTCTTGGAATTCGAGGCGCTCAGCAATGCTGTAAACTAGTGTTAATAATGTTTAAATCGACGCAGAAGGTTGTTCTACGTTGCGTTGCGGCCGATAGGGCTGACATTAACCATTCCATTTCTAAATTCAATGAATGTGCCACTGACGACAGGCAGAACGGTCAAAACTAGAACGTGGAGGCAACGAAACGGTCACAAACCGCTTGATAGGAATGTCAAGATCAGCGATGTAATGAAGTATGAAGTTGGCCAGCTTCTTATACTTCTCTTCGCCTAGGAACTTGATGAAGGATTGAGATACGAGTTGCTTGCCAAGTTTGTAGGCCGTTAGACCATTTTCGGCGAATCCGTAGTCAAAGTCGTCCACAGCTGTTGGTACTGATCAACGGAGGCGACACACAGATGTGCCTGCCTACAGAACTCACCATTGCTTCCGTTGAATGAAAGTTGCTCGGAGATTTTGGCGAGATCTGAGCCACCGACAAAACCAACGACTGCTTTCTTCCTCAAATCGCGTAAAGTTTCGGCCATCTCACTTGACACGCTCTACCACGCAGAGTCAAAACAATCTGAGAATCACCAGCTCGATCACGTACCTGTCGGGCAAGCGTGAGCGTACCATCGACATCAAACAAGAAAAGCTTCTTGTGTGGGCGATCTTCGAAAGCGGAGGAAACCATTGGCTAGGTAAAGGATGCAAAGAGTCGCGCGCCAAGTGGAAGGTTGACGTGAATGATTGATCGCGACGCGATCTCCGGTTTCCGCTGCAGCCGACCCGATTGCTTGGATGACCCACCTTGACTCGGCACATTTGATTTTTCTTATTATTCATTGTCTTCTCTTACTTACCAGATTCCCTGCTGAGAGACTCACGTTTCTGCCCTAGTTACCCCTAATGTCTCAATATCACGTCTACTCACTTCCTGTGGAACTTCTCCAAACTCTCACGCCGCGGAATCTAATCAACGCTCCATCCCAACCCTCGAAGCCTGCATCACCTGAACCTTCTGAAATTGCTGCACCTAGCGGACCACGGACTTGCAATATATGCCAAGGGGCTACTTTTATTGCCCTAGAAGATCAGCGTGCTCATTTTCGGTCTGACTGGCATCGATACAACGTCAAGACGCGTCTTGCGGGCGGGAAACCAGTTACAGAGTCTGCATTTACTCAGTTGGTTGATGGTCTGTTTGATCTCTACCACGTCTTTTCACTTAGCTAAAACATCGTACCCAGCCTTGGAGGATTCGCTCTCTGGCTCTGAATCATCTTCTGACGAGAGCGACTCTTCAGAATCAGATGCTGTCAACAACCTCGTTAGCAAGGCGAAACGGAAAATTCGATCAGTATCTCCTGACGAGGAACGAAGACCCAGCGCCCCCCAAACTGCCCTCACATGGTTCCACTCACCTCCGTCAACACAGATCGGTGTATACAGAGCTCTATACTCTGATCCCAAAGATGCTTCAAAATATCTTGATGAATTGCGGGAGATGCAACACAATTCTGAGGAAGGACGACAATGGGCTATGTTTATGGTCGCAGGAGGGCATTTCGCTGGCGCAATCGTGCAAGTGAGCCGACAATCGGAAAACGAGGGTGCAGGGGGCAAGAATGGAAAGAATAGGTTGCAGAAGCCAAAGTCTGACACAGAGGTCCTTCGTCATAAAACCTTTCATCGTTATACCAGTGCGTTTATCAGTCCAAACTTCTGATTTCTCCTACTGATAAGGAAAACCTTGTTTCCCAGCAAGAAGAAAGCAAGGAGGTAGTCAATCTTTGAATGATAACGCAAAAGGAAACGCGAAAAGTGCTGGTGCATTGCTGCGCCGCTATGGAGAGCAGTCTTTGCGTGATGTAAGAGATGGTTTTCGTTATCATTTCTTCTACTCACTAACTAGACAGGATATTCGCAATTTACTATTGGAATGGCGCGAAGAGATCGACGCCTGTGAGCGAATTTGGATCAGGGCTAGCGGATCCAATCGTAAGATTTTTATTGGATACGACGACGCTGTAATACCAAAAGGAGACGACCGTTTGAGAACTTTTCCCTTCCCTACACGACGTCCAGTATGTGCTTCAATGATCTGTTTTCGACTAAGCTGATTCAGTACATCGCAAGACACAATCGGAGCTTGCACGCTGCCTTCTTGAGCTCACAAGGGTGAAAGTTACACATTTCACTGAAGAGGCTCTGCGCGAACAAGATGAGATTATTCTACAATCTTTACCAAAGCCGAGGCCTGTTCCCGCTGTAGCTCCACCCGAGCCTGAAAAGCCAAAGCCTGTGAAACTAACAAAAGAAGAGGAGTTGCTGCGAGAAAAATGGTCTCGTCTTCTTGAGATGGTTACGAAAGGCCGTCTTGAGCCTCTGAAAGCATTCTGGGAGCGTGAAGCTACAAACATCGGATCCATCGATGTTCGGATACCTGAATGGACTGGAGAGCGGAAGGTCACACTACTTCAGGTCGCTGTACAAGCAGGCCACGAAGATCTCGTCCACTGGTTCCTTGAGGAAGCGCGTGCGGACCCCACCATTCCCGTCATAAATCTCAGATTGGATGACCCCGATGACGATGTTGATGATGGAGGTAACCAGTCAGACGCATCTGATACACCAAAATCATTACCGAAAGGTTCACGACGGACTGCATATGATTTAGCACGTTCGAAAGGCGTACGAGACGTTTTCCGGCGTTGTGCGGCTGTTCACCCAGATTGGTGGGATTGGCTTGGTGCCGGGCGCGTCCCTAGCACGCTCAGCTGGCAGATGGAACAGGTACAGGAGGACAAGAAAAAAGAGCGGAGAAAGGGTTTGAAGGATAAGGTCAGGGAAAGAGAGGCCCGGGAGCGAGAGAAAGAAAAAGAGCTGTCCCCTTCCCCGCCGGTGCAGGAAGCGCCCAGGTCTTCAATACGACAGTCCGACCCTGTGTCCAATCGGCTGGGAGGATCTTCTGGTGCTGGTGAAGGTGTGGCAGGGCTGACACCTGAGATGCGCGCTAGGGTTGAGAGAGAACGGAGGGCAAGGGCAGCGGAAGCGAGGATGAAAGCTCTAGGTTCACGGTAGATTAACCAAGCATCTGTTGTAAAGCTTCTAGTTCAACATCTGACTATACTGGTTATCAGCGCGGCCCCAGTTCCTGCTCTGACGTGCCATTTCATGCCATACATACAGGAGGTTCTGATCAAAGGACATAGCGCTATCCTGCATGGCCAAACCAATGTTCATCTAGCAAGTGTGGGCTTTGAACTTTACTATTGCGAGCAGTTTGTCAAAGGACTGTTATTGAACTTGATCTAACTATACATGGATACAAGACTAATTTATTTGCTCGATGAACGCATGACAACGATTCATAATTAATCCAGCTTTTGGGAAATTGCCGGTCATGATGCATCAATCTTCATATCCATCATCCATATTGAATTCCGACTTCGTGTCGGATCGAAACGGTAGTGTCAACCATAGTGACGGACGTGTTGACGCGGTAAGCAGTACCAGGCCAGGTAGGTTGAAGTTGCATGGTCATCTGCACACCCATGCTATCCGGATTAATGTGCGTTTCCAGTCGCCCATGTAATGGTGTTGTTTGATCACTCGACCAGACGCTGCGCGCTTTAGGTTGTGGAAATGAATCAGGTGTATCTACAAGATGTTGGAAAGAACACACCTGGATCCGACCATACTTCATTTCTCCGTGGGACTGTCATTGCCCTGCTATGATCCTTGCACGAGCAGCCAGCTGGAAATAATGAGACAAGACGAGTGGGTACAATTTAGGATGCGAGACGTACGGGCCGCATGATCACACCAGGGACAGGAAATACGCGCGGCCGAACATCGTTTCTGAACGCCCGAGGTATGATAGTGCACAAGTCGACGATCCGAGACCTCTGGTCCGGGTAGTTGCGGCGTATTAGCTTTCGGAAACTCGCACTGGCACATTGAGGAAAGGGCCTGCGAGTCAGCCTTGAAAGAAGAAGCCTTTTAAGCAATGCAGATTGGCCCGCCACAGTAAAGCTCCGCTTGTACCGCACCATAATACCGAAAGATTCCATTTGCTATGGAGAAGTCGCTTAAAGACATGCGTATCAGAACAGGATTCCACATTGGCAAGTGGGCGCTTGTGGATAAATGTGGCAAATGAAAGGAAGAGTTCAACAAGTTCCACAGCAGGATCGCGGTGAAACCATGGGCTTGAGGCGATGCAAATAGCTCGTGTTCACACCATCAGTAACAAGGATTCCATATGTAGTACAGTGGCTGATGGAAAGAATAGCAAGGCAAAAGAATACATAGATCATATTCAGAAGGTAAAAAAACACAAGCTTGACGAGATGGCGACGCAAATAACTCGCGGTAGTACATCGTCAAGCATGAAATCCGCATTCGGCAAAAGATGTCGTAGAACCATGGAAGAGAATTCTCGCTACTGCCACGAGGTGATGCATACAAATGATTTGTGGCCACACTATGCTTTCTGTCACCAGCTAGAGTATTTAGGTTGGTGCTTGTTAGATGGCTAGAATTCGTGAGATACAGATGGTCCAATTCGCATGCAAGCTGGTTATTGAAGACAGGCTCCTGTCACCAGATGGAGCTCGCTTCCACTTGACCAAGTCTTGGCGGAACGCTATCCAAGTAAGACGGGACATTACACCTGGAGATTGGGTCAGCCACGTGTTGGAGATGCGACAGGCCGTTTCATCAGACAACCATAGCAACAGACTCTGACAATGTGCGATGGTGAAGGGCGGTGAATAGCCTGAATCTAATTTTAGCACTTTGCTTGGCTAACCTTACGAGGTCCAAATACCATCAATATTTTTTGAAAGTCGATCATGTTTCGCGCTCTCGAACGACCTTAACACGACGATATGTCGGCGCGTAGGTGCTTGATTTCTGCCTCCTTGCTCTCTTATGTAATTTTTACACAACATAGGTCTTTCCCTTGCCCAACAGCTGGCCTTACTTGAAGAGCCTGCCCCAGTCGGTAAGCTCATCCCATACACCGTCATTATCCTCTTCTAATGGTCAATAGATTTTGACCCAGAGGACGTCCACGCGCGTAACGCCGATGGAGAAGATGGGATGAGTGTAGATCCCGCCGCTCGAGAACACTATCTGGACGTTGGGTATGCCCACATCTCAAATCTTAAAGATGAAAGTCCTTAACCCTCTCCATAGGCCGAGTTTACTGCGGAAACAGTATGACAGTGTATCCGACGTCAAGTATGATGGAGTAAAGACGACAAGGGAGCAGCTTGAATACGATAGTGATGATGTTAATGATGGATCTGAAGGAAGCGGGTTGGAGGATGATGTCCGGGACGGTCGATCATCAGCTCCAGAGGACGACGAAGAAGAAAGGGACAAGGATGAGGAAGAGAGAGGCGTAGAAAGTGAAGAACAGGGAGGCGACGACGACGACGACGACGGAAAGGGAGAAGTCGAGGAGGACGAGGAGGACGAGGAGGGAGATGACGATGAAGAGGCTCCGATACCACTGAAAAATAGCACACCAGAGAACCGACCTGCTGAGAAGCATGAACAGGGGGAGGATATTTCGTCAGAGCTTTCAAAGAAAAGAGAAGCGGATAGGAAGAAAGGGAAAGCAGTGTCACGGCAGAATGTACGTCCATTTCCTGCATCTCTCATTAGGAGGCTTACTTTGTTATTTCTGGTACAGGCCTTGTGGGATACTCTACTGGACGCACGAATACGTTTACAAAAAGCCGTCACAGCTGCGAACAACCTACCTCCGGTAAGCCTTCTAGCGGCTGCCTTTAAGCTTTATTTCCAAGCGGTTTTAGCCTCTTGCCCTCAAAGAACAATTGGAAATTCCCGAATGTCAGGAAGCTTTGGATAAGTTACTGAAAGAGGCCGCCGCCTTGTCCGAAGATCTATTTCAGTTACAGGAGGTGACACAACTTGCTTTTCCGCATAAGAACAATGCCAACGCTTTCTCCTCAGCGCCTCCTTAAAAATAATGACTCTATCTCACCTCCACCGCGGAAGCGTCGAAAATTGACGAGTGATGATGATACACCAATTGACTATGCCCAATGGCTTGAAGATGCAACCTGTGACGCATCCGCCATGGAGCAGACGTATGTCTATCTTTTTTTTGTTGATGGTTCGATTTTTTAATAATGATGCTGGCAGATATCATCCTCATCTTATCCAGACATTAGCAAAATGGTCTGCCAAAATTCAAGCAGTTGCACCATCCGTTCTTTTACCTTCGAAGAGGGGCGCGTTCTCTTCGAAGAATTCACAGAATGCCAAAACCGTTTTGCAGCTCATCGACGAGACACTGGCGGATCACACGAAGCTCCTTGCAAGGACACAGATTCGACGCAGCAAAAGTGCTCGAATTGGCGTTGCAGAGGTCTCAGATGATGAGGTCCTTCGAGAGGACCCGAATATCTTCGATGATACCGACTTTTACCAGCAGATGTTAAGGGATGTGATTGATTCTAAAGAGAACGGATCTGGGGGGGACGACTGGATGGCAATCCAAAAACAAAAGAAGGCGAAAAAGAAGGTTGACACGAAAGCTAGCAAAGGTAGAAAACTACGGTGTGTGTTACTTCTCTTGTGTTACATCCATCTTGAGTGAACGCGCGCAGCTACGCGACACACGAGAAACTACAGAATTTCATGGTACCCGTGCCAGTGATTGGTGGTTGGCATGAGGAACAGATCGACGAACTCTTTGCTTCATTACTAGGCAAGGGCTTTGAGGGCCCGGGAGAAGAGGCGGCGGATGGAGCAGGAGGACAGGAGGAGATGCAATTGAGTGCGGCGCTAAAGGATGGATTTCGGGTGTTTGGGTGATCGCCACCAATTCGGAATAGAACCAAACATGATGATGTCTTGTTTCGAAAGTCGCTGCTAGTCGTGAACGGTCATTGAGCAAGCCATCTATATTATCAACGCTCGTCTACCATTCTTTCTAAACGCTCGTTGTATCCTGCGAGTGCGTCGTGCCCGACCCCCTTATCTGATCTTTTCAGCAATAAAGGTCACCCACGCTCACCGCAGTCAACTTGCTTTGACTTGACATGGATACTTTTGAAGACGAAAACCCATTTGACCAGGATGCAGACCATATCGTGTCTGAGACGTCCTCCTCGACGTCCAAAGTTGACTTGTCTGCCCCTTCCTCACCGTCACCCTATGCCTCGCATCAACTCACACCAAGTTCACCTCTGAGTCGTCCATTTCCATCCCCAGAAGCAAATCGGCCACCCCAGACGACCTTCAAGAGTGATTTTTGCTGTACGCGCGACAGGTATTTGCATTCAGGAGATGACATGGAGATTCTGGTTTGTCCAGATGCTTGTTATTCCAGCCGAATGAGTCTGAATGGTTGCTCATTAGATTACTGACGCTCAGAAAACTTCAGTAAACTCATCAACCCCATATATCACTTATGTTATTAGGACAGGGGTCAGTGTTTCGTTCCAAGGCTCTGCTAAGGACCCATTACATTCATACTTGATAGACCGCACAAGCCCATCACCGATACTCAGAGTTCGAATCCTTGCGTGTGCACCTGGCTAAATTATATCCCACCCTTATCATTCCACCAATTCCGGACAAGCAGACGCTAGGAGATTATGCGGTGAAGCAGACCAAGGCGAAGGAGGATGCAACAATGATTGCGAAGAGGAAGCGCATGCTCCAGACCTTTCTCAATAGAATTGCAAGACATCCCATTTTATCCAATGAACATGTCTTTCACCGTTTTCTTGATGGAGAGGTCTCCTGGGTGCGTACTCGGCCCAATCATGATAGGCTTAGCTGAGTATTTCTATAGACAGAAGTTCTTAATTCGCCACCGCTATCCCTTTTGCCAAGGAACATTCTGAAAGCCCCATCCCACAACCCAACGGACCAGAATGCATCTCCGGCATATGCAGTTCTCCCTAATCCTTCTGCCGCGCACTCCTTGCGACATCCTGATCAACGGTTTGCTGATTCCGAGGCCTTCACGAATAAGTTCGCGAACCATGTCAGCGGCCCCATGGAGAAGGTTACACGTCGAGTAACCAAGCGGTGGTCCGGTATATTAATACATTCATCGTCCAGCAGTGGTCGCATAACTCATTGCTCCCCGCAGAATGTGCACAAGACCATGCAGACCTCGGCGCAGCGCTTAATGGTTTCAGTTTGAATGAACGCGACGCCCTCGCGGCGGCCATCGAGAAGACTGGGCAGGCAGCAGACGCTACATACATGTCAACGTCTAAACTGGTAAGGGCATTATCCGTTATCTTATCATGTCCCCCTGACCATATCCCGTTTCGTATCTTCAGCTGCAAGAACTTGAACACCATTGGGTTGAGCCACTTCACGAGTACTCTCAATTCGCATCTATCATCAAAAAGCTGCTAGCATATCGTCATCAGAAACATGTTCAGTACGAAATGACGCAAGATGGGTTGGAAAATAAGAGAGAGCAGTTGGAGGACCTCGAGAGGAGTGAACGAGAAGCTCGGCGTTTGGATGAGGCTCTTGGTCGTCGTAGGGCTTCTCTCAACGGTGGGCAGAACGCGAAGAGTCCAGTGGAGGGTGAAGAGGAACACCAAGGCGATGAAGGGCAAACATCACCGCCGTCAAGCCTTCCACCACACCCCGGCCCTAAACCTGCAAGGCGTCGATCGAGGGCACCTGGCATGGGCTTTCTCAACGCTCTTAGTTACACCCTGCACGGTATGATGGACGTGGATCCAGAGACTGCCCGGCGTAATAGTATCACGAAAACACGTGAAACTATTTCACAGGTGAATCTACCCCTTTTTCTCGTCGCAATGTTCGTTAACTGTTCGTTGACTGTTAATTGACAGCTCGAGGACGCGCTACACCTCGCCGCGCAGGATCTCAAGTACTCTAGTTCAACTATTCAGGCAGACTTGGATCGATTCCAGCGGCAGAAAGTTGCAGACATGCGGGAGATGGCCATTAGTATGGCCCGAAGCCACCGCGACTGGTGCAAGAAGGTATGGGGTCCTTGTACTTTACCTTTGTCGATGATGTTAAATTCGACCTCCACAGAACCTCGATGCGTGGGAAGAGGCAAAGAAAGAGATTGCCAAGATACCGGATCACCCTAATCATCTGCTTACTGCACAGGAGCCAACGGTTGAGGGTCCAGTGCCCTCTGGTCTCCGATCAGACGTGACTACGGTAAATGGACGGCAAAGTTCTTGAATTCACAGCTCATGGTTCTTTTTTGGCACTCTAATGTATATCCTTATTAAATTGGAAACAAATTTTCATTGCTCTGTCGCTATGATTTCTGCCTTTCTTTTTGAGATAAATGATACTTGAGTTATTGTGTATGGGGCCTTCTGACTACCAGAGTTTTCGCTCCTCATTTTCCGTCAGTCATCTTGATGATATCCATGCGCGAAAGAGCAGCGACATTTGCGGGTTCTTAGTTCTCCAAAGCGGTGCTCCCACACAACCTGATCCCCTCTTGGTCGTGACCTGCAGTCGCAATGTTCTTTTGTCATTTCCATATCCGTTATTTGTTCCATTAACAGTTTTCTTCCTCTTCTGGGCCTCATATTGTCCCTTGTATTGCTATTGTAAAAACATCTGGCACTTTTTGTTAGAAAATTCCCAGAGAACTAATTTTGAATTGGCACCAATGATCAGATCAATATCTTTCGTCGAGGTTTTATGGAGATGAGTACAAATTACTTGAAGATATTTGCAGATGCATAAGATGAGTCGAGATCATGGGAAGTCCAAATGATGACTGTGTTAGAATGCAATGGCTGCATCTAAGGACTTAACGATTTCAAGATTTGTGATCTTCAGTACCACCGACGCAGGAAATGCCAATATCTTTGTCGACAACAGCATATATGAAGCTTACTGCTCGCTGCGACTGTGTTTGATGCATGTTTTCTGTATAACAGGGTATATTTTCTGAGTAAGTTTCAGAGTGTAATTCCAGCTAGAATTTAAAAAACTTTCGGAGGACGATAGAGAAATGATGGCAAGAGAGGACAAATAGGTTCTGAGCTTTGACGTGTCGACTTGGTATCAATAGGAAGGTGACAACGAAAGCTTGGGTTACAATCTGAGGCCGTTCCAGAAGACAGATCATCATTCACTTCGAGATGCAACAGTATCCAGTCTAAAGCGCGCTTGTTCTGAATCAGAGGTACTGTTGTTGGAGAGGACAAAAGATAGTTACGACAGAAGAGGATGTGTTGTACTGCAACAGACATCATTGAGAACAAATACAAGAGACAGACAATTAAGGGTGGCCACAAAAAGGCGTGTGGTTTAACTCGAGGTCATCATCGTACTTCCGACTCTCGAACACAGTCTAAATCTACTACTGGCTATATCATATTTATAACTTTCATATGTCAACTTCTGAACCCTGGTTGGATGGACAGGTCGTCCTTGTCTTATGTGGTCTCGTCGGGTCTGGCAAGGTGGGCCGTACTTGCAATTATGTTGTGAACGCTGCCCATAAAACGTATTTACCCTGCAGTCAACGTTTGCGACCCAGCTTCAAGAGCATTTCCCTAAGTTTCACAGGTGTAATCAGGATGAATTAGGTGATAGACGACAGGTGGAGCACCTTGCCCGAGATTCCTTGAATCGAGGCCTTTCCGTCTGTATCGATCGCACAAATTTCAATGCTGCGTGAGTCATCTAATTCTATTATTGTTCCTCTTGTTCACATGTTATAATTTCTTGAAATCAATGTGGTTCGTCAGACAAAGGTCCTATTGGATCGAGATCGCTCGTGAATTCCCTGGAACGTCGATATGGGTTATTGTTTTCGACACTCCGTACGAGGTAAGTGCATAAACCAGATGTACTCGACACAAATATGTAGTCCTAATTGTTATTCAATTTAAAAAAAGGTTTGTGAAGAACGGTTGCGAACAAGTGAGTGTCAACTTTTCTGGTTTTGGAAGGACTGTGTTGAATCTTCACGCTTCCAAGGGACATCACATCCCACAATCAAGGACGCCGAACATGGGTTGTATGTTCTATCTCGCTTTTCCGCACAGTTCGAGCGTCCCAGCGCTCGTGAGGGATTCCATCACATCCTCTATCTGGAACCCAAGGATACAGCCTTGGTATATACTCAATCCGAAGTTGCTGCCATTCTTAGCAAAATTCACAATTCCCCTCCCGTCAGTTCTACCAACTCTACAGAATCAAGTCACTATACTTCTCAGTCATTTCCAGGCCGTCAATTCCGTGGTCGGGGGAATCCTGCTCGCAGCCATCTTAGCACCAATCACCAAAATGCTTTTAGTAGGCGCAGTTTCTTACCTCCGGTATCAATAAACAGTCACCTCAGTTGGAGGCCTCCCAATGAGAGTACTATCCTACGTGACGTAGGACGCACTGGGACAAGCTCCGTCCATCGTGGCCGTAGCACATCTCGCAGGGGTAACCCTTTGAAAACTGCAGGTCAAGAGCAAACTTCAGAGAGTGTTCCTAAAACGTGATGAAATTAAATCTCTGATGCGGGCCCACGGCTCTTTCGAGGGTACTAAGCTTCTGATGTGCATCTACCATGTATAGTATCTACTGATATGTCGACGCCGCGTCACGGCATCGTAGTATCTCAAGCCTTGTGAAAGCGTGGATAACACCTGGGACATTAAGCTGCTCCCGCAATGAATGTGATAATGGCAGGGGTAGGTAAGTTCAGTGTTAAACGTTCGAAAACAATAATAAGCACGTCCTCATCACTGTCAAACCTGGGCCATCAAAAAAGTCCAAAGGTAGCCTGTTATACCGAAACTCTGGCCTAAGCCGAAGAATCTGACTTTTCAGCATCTTCAGCGGCTTTCAGACGTTGACCCAAGATCTTGGCGCTGACCTGTTAAGTAAATAGTAAATGTTACTCCAAGCACGTGAAGCCCGACAGTAGAACAGTTGACATTACGAATGTGAACGGCAGCACGTTCGACACCAAATTCCTTGCTACGCTTATACTGTATCAAAGCATCTTCGAGTCGACCGGCTGACATATGACAATCAGCAACAATAACAACAATAACAGACACGAGGGCTGACTGGCTTCGAGGACAGCAGCGAGATTGAATGCAATCTCAGGGTCCTCCGGTGAGAGCGAGGATGCAATGCTGGGAATTAGATATATGAGAATGCAAACGAAGAGAACGTGGGGAAACAAGGCGTGACGGACTGTAAATGGTGTAATGCAAGGTCTGGCCTTGGAACTTATTGTTATACAAGTAAAACATCAGGTCAAGTGGCTCTGGCGATCATGACATGGATAAAGTACCTGGGGAAATTATGTATGCGCTAGCAAGGTCTACAACACAACTTAGATGGTTGGGCTGTAGATAAGTCGAGTCACGCACTCGTGTGGGCATCTGCGCTAGAAGGCTGAAGAGCAATGGATTCTTTCCAAGCTTCAATAGCTTGTTCGTATTCCTCTGGGTCAAGAAAACAAACGTTAGTAGCAGCGCAAATTCATTCCGTCACACGACATACTGAGATGATAGTGCGTCACCCCGAGGTTAAACAAAGAACTGGCATTGCGATCGATTTCTGCGCTTTTCTGATAGAGCGCTTTGGCACCCTGAATGTCACCCTCTTCCAATTTTGCTGTCCCTAGTTCAAGACAGTGCAAGGCTTCTGCTTCTGCGGGATCGGATGCGGTCGAATGCGGAGTTACAGAAGTCGCCCATCCTGTCATAAAGTTTTGACATAGGTTCTGAAGGTTGAAATGGAAAAAAAAATACGTCGCGCAGCGTGAACCCAAGATGGACCCAACGCTTTGGGGACAAGTATTTTGGGATAGCCGAAGAAAGTTGAAAGTGTTCGCCTGTAAATAGAATGTCGTTTATACACAGCATTAAAAGAAGGATTGTGGCGAAGCAGTCTCCTTGTGACTTGTATCGAAGATGGAAGAGACATGTTTGCCGCCGTCGCCAGTTCAACGTTCCCAGATATCTACCGCTTTTGGCCATACTCTGAATTATGTATATATCACGTGGTTGTACTCTTCAAAAAATTCATTGAGCTCGCTGTTTGCGCCGCACCTCTTCGTCACCAATCATGTCATCCGTTACAGATTCGAGTTCCTCCTCTTCCAACCCCTCTGAATACTTGCGTGCAGCCAATTTCTCTCGATCTGAGGGCGCCGCCACCTCATCAGGGGATGCCGTGACTGCCTCAGACTTCCTAATGGCTGCTTATGACCCCGCAAAACTCCACCCGCTGGCAGGCTTGGGTGATAAATTAGACTATTTACTTCTTGACGACGATAAGAAGAACGAAATTCCTGGGTCGGGCACAGCGATTCCTTCGCGGGGTTGGAGCGACGATCTTTGTTACGGGACCGGGACTATGTATCTAAGTGGTAAGTGCTAGATCTCTTTCAAATTACTTGATTAGCAGTGTCGTGCTCGCTTCTCTCGGATGTATCGCCTTCTCTCAATACATCGGCCGGTCCATCTTTTATTATGTCTTTATTGTTTCGTGCCATCACATGTTCATCCTTGAAAATTTCTCTAGGTTTGGCCCTTGGAGGTGCATGGGGAGTTCGCGAAGGTGCTCGGCGACCGCTTGCTGTGTCCAATGCCAGACTACGGATTAACAGCATCCTGAATTCCGTCACCCGAAGGGGGACTTTCATTGGTAATTCGGCTGGTGTCGTTGGTGAGCCCCCCTTTCGTTTTCATACTATACTTGTCACTGATCGCTTGCATCATCGACTTGTTTTTAGCCTTATTGTACAATGGTGTTAATTCATCTATTGACGCATTACGGGGGAAGCACGACACTCTCGGAAGTATGGGAGCTGGTGCAGTGACAGGTACTCTGTTTAAATCGACCGGTATGTTTTACGTATAAGTATTTGCTCTTGTTCTGATTCCTCGTGGGTATAGCCGGAGTCAAACCCGCGATTGCAGCGGCAGTGTTCATGTCAGGGATGGCCGGAATTTGGAGTTATGTGAAAAAGAGTGTTTGATCTGTGCTATTGTAATTTATAACCTAATCTGCCCTTAATCTGGCTCTTTCTTTCTGGCCAATCTATGACTCCATCTCATGAAATTTTAGTGCTAGCGAAGAATTCCAAATCCACCTGTTTGGCGCAAGTTTATCTGACATATGTCCACAACTGTGGTTGATGCCTGCCTCGCTGATATTCGTTGATATTGAATTGTACGCTGCTAACGCGAAGACTATAAATGACTTCTTCACCCTGCCATTGTTCCTCTATCACAACCCAGACAAGCCAAGGTGAAAGGGCATTTTCTGATCACCCCAATTCACTGATTGCTTGACCTTATGGGCGTTGTTGATCCCACAAGTCTAATTCCTCTAAGGGTTCTAGAACACTCTGGACTGGATGCTTTCAAATCATGCTGTTGGCAACGCCCAGTATTTGCGTCTCGGCTGCCGGGATCAGATGGATCGCTCAGACGGCGCAAATGGATGAAAGCAGACAGTAGTCCCAGCCCGGCGACGGTGTGTCTGTCTCTTCCGCGGTTCACATCATCTTGACGTCAGATAAACCCAGCTACAGCTTGATGCTGTCCAGGTACTTCATCTCCTGTTGTCAGGTACGAACCTATCGTCTGTCAAAGCATTATGGACAGGCGACTTGATAGCATACAACCTATGCATTTCTTCAGCCTACCTAGCTGTTTATGCTACCGACAGTGGTCCAGCTTCCCCACCATCCTCAATTGCTTCGTTCATGTCATCTTCGGGATGGGTGTCTTCGAGCAGCACACCAGAATCTAGCCAAGATTCTTCGATGTCCGAATCGACATATACGTCTCATTTCCGGCGTCAACCTCGAGTTCAGGTCTCTTCCCTACTGGCAGATCCATTCTCCAGGTAATTAAATCGAGAGAATTTTTGGTTTTCTATGGCAATCTATTAAAACATAAATTGAACGCTTCAAAGGACCTACCATCTTGAAGTTATTCAACACCCAGAAAGGACGGCCGAATTTGGACAACATTATCTTTCGCGGCTTCCCTTGACCCCACCTATCATTGTGCGCCTTACAGTCCGGGACTCCTCTGGAAACTCCGTCGTCCCGTAAGTGTATAGTTGTCTCCGACTGGTCTCATGAATTAAAAACACGTCATGGTTAAATGCGATTAGTGAAGCGGAACTTCCATTTCTTATCGCACATCTGTCCTTGTTCAGCGATAACGGATTGACCAGTTTGGACCTGGGTTCTTCGATCGGCAGCCCTCCGCCACTGCTGTACGGAAACCTAGTGTCCTCGATCAATCAGCTAGAGGATCTTCAAGGCAACATGGGTTTATTTTTCATTTTCGCCGATGTCAGTATACGCTGGCAAGGTAGGTTTCAATTGGGTATCACTGTGACAAAGATATCCAGGTAAGTAATAATAGCAGATCTAGAGCAGTTTTTGAAACCACTCCTTCAAGGATTGATTCATTTGGCGGCATGGGGGTTTCCGATCACGGTATCATTCTCGCTGAGACCCGCACGCGGTCTTTTGATGTTCTTCCCTACGCTCAGTACATCGCGGTCCGTGAGTAAATCGACTTCCTTGTGGAGCTCACGGCTAATTATTCTTATCCGTATAGCACGTACACTTCTAACTACTTCTTTCATTCGGCAAGGCGCCAGAATGCTTACGTTCATGTCTCAGAATATCTAATCGTCGTTCGTTCTTTAGTCTTTACGCTCACAGAATGAATTGGGTTCAGAATTAGTTTCTTCACATACTGTCCGTGATTGCGGCCTATGCTCAGGAACCACTGCTTATTCATTGATTTATTTTTTGACGGCGGTAAATATAATACAAGCGTTACCAGTTTTGCTTCCATCGTACGAATTTCGAATTGTGGCGTTGTGCTGAAGTCTTTGGATTCAGACTGTTACGGCGATTTTATAGCATGTATCCTTCAATCTGTATGATTATCCATGTGCTTCATATTCAGCTCATGTTGATATCGCCTGCAGACATCAACAGCCAGAATCCTCAGCGCCTCATGGGCGGCGCGTGGGAGACGACAACCTATTTGGTAAGATTCTGATGGGCCAACTTCTGAGGTAAATGTGCGTAAATAGCAACGTTGTTTCTGTTGTCACACAGCCGGTCTCCCATTTTTCTTTACATTCGACCATGAGTGCTAGCGACTATTACGGAGACAAGCAGTATAACTACGCTCCACCACAGGGCCCCCCTCCTGGTCAGGGCCCACCTCCTCAGGGCGGCTATCCACCGCAGGGTAAGCCAGTTTTCATGCTACTCAACCGGTCATGACTGCGGACGGTCAGTGCATTATAATGGCGGTTGAGTCTTTGCCTTCGTTAGGCGAGAAACGAGATCAATTCTGGTAGCAATGTTGTGGCTGGACAGAATACTCGCTTCTAGCCTAAGGCTCAATCTTGCCAGAGGCATTATCTGCACTTAGCACTTCAAAAGTCTGATCATCATTATTCTTCTTGTAGGTCCTCCTCCAGGACAGGGTGGTTATTATCCGCAGGTACGTCTCATATCCGGTGACTCAGTCGCATTTTAGTCTGATATCTCCTACCCCAGCAACCTCAACCTTCATACCAACAAGGATACCCTCAATATGGACAACCAGGTTATCCTCAACAAGGATACCAACCAAATCCTGGCCCACAAACTGTTTATGTGTAAGTAACGATGTGGGTGTCTGCATATGCCAATCCTGACTCAGAACCCCTCAAGTGAACAACGTCCCGAACAGAGTGGAGGCAGTACTGGTTGTATGGCCTGCTTGGCGGGTATTTGCTTGTGCTGCTGTGCTGAGGGTTAGTGACCTTGTTCTATCCTTGATGACCACACTGAAACGTTGACCAGAACTCTGCGAGTGCCTGTTATGAGCGCTGGAAGGAATTACATCACATCTTGGGGACACTCCTTTAACGGTTATTTCATGTATTTCCAGGAAATACTTCTATCGTATATGATGCACTGTACTCTACCCACATATGAGTGTTGCTTTGGTTGATTTGTGATCGGAGAATACGACACTCTGATTGGCTAGGTGAAGTCCTCCGGTTCACCCCGTTGAGCAAGTCACGCGTGACCTGCGCGAAATCGTTCCTTCCTCTCGAAAAACCTGCCATACAAAATGCTGTCGAGGCTGTCTGCGGGAGCCTTGAAGAAGGCGGCCAATGTCGGAGCGTCGCGCTCCACTACTTTCTTCTCTGCAGCGCGTTCGACACCCGTTGGTTCATCGTTGCACGTCAAAGTTGGCAGGTTCTAACCATCAGTCTAGGTTCGCTTTGCTTCGACTCATTCTACTTCCTCTGCTGGGTTTGAGGTCAACGTGCTGCATTAAGCTCCTTAAGCCTTGTCTTTGACTGTTTTTTCTAGGCCGTCCTTAATTCTCGTGCTACCCTCGCCTCCGTCGGATTGTTCACTGTAGGCACGATAGCATGGTACACTCATCTCTATGGGTCTCTTCCTTTCCTGGGTGAAGTGCACGCTGGACATCTCGCTGACGAAGGTCTTCACCCTGCTGCATACCCCTGGTCGCATAAAGGACCATTTGACACTTTCGACCATGCAAGGTTGGTCCAATTCCGAGAGATCTGGATCATGATTGACTGTTCAATAGTATCCGACGTGGATACCAAGTCTACCGTGAAGTCTGCGCCGCCTGCCACTCTCTCAACCGCATTGCTTGGCGTAATTTGGTTGGCGTCTCCCATACCGCCGATGAAGTGAAAACCATGGCCGAGGAGGTTGAATACACCGACGGCCCAAATGCGGAGGGTGAAATGTTTCAGCGTCCCGGAAAACTTGCGGACTACATGCCAGCCCCATACCCCAATGAGGAGGCTGCCCGTGCCGGCAATGCTGGCGCACTCCCTCCCGATTTGAGCTTGATTGTTAAGGCCCGTCATGGTGGCGCCGTGAGTTTTTCCCATTTGTTCTTTCTTAGTAATAACATCCATTTGCCTCCCAGGACTACATCTTTTCTCTTTTGACTGGTTACATAGACCCCCCTGCTGGCGTTGAAATTCGTGAGGGCATGAACTACAACCCATACTTCCCCGGTGGTGCCATCTCCATGGCGCGTGTTCTCTTTGATGGCCTTGTAGAGTACGAAGATGGTATGATCTTGTGATGCGCAAAGAAGCCTTTGCCATTGACGCCATGACGTTTCCAGGTACCCCTGCGACGACATCGCAGATGGCGAAGGACGTTACCACCTTCCTCAGCTGGGCTGCAGAGCCTGAGCACGACGAGAGGAAGAAATATGGCATCAAGGCCGTCATCATCTTCTCTGCACTGACATTGCTCAGTCTCTACGTCAAACGCTTTAAGTGGACTACTATCAAGAACAGGAAGATTCGTTAGTGTCTTTGCTTCTTTTGTTTGCCTTTACTGAAACCTTCTTACAGAGTACAACCCTCCTGTAGACAAAACTCACTAGAACTTGATAAATCTATCATAATGCCTATTAGAGTTGTAGTCATGGAGCGTTGGCGTGTGCTAGAAGGTCTGTGTCCCTGGTAAGTCATCAAGGTAAAATACAACGAGATTGGGCAAGAGTTATCCCTGACTTGACGGAAACTTTTGAGACGGATTTGGGGAAGCCTTGAGAGTGAGTGTGTAGCTACATCCTTGATTATACAATAAACACCTGCAATCCTCATGTCTACTCGGGACCAAAGCATTCTTGTTTTGTCCTGTTTGATCTAATTTACCCTTCATCCCACTGCGACGCACCCTCAATCTTGCTCTTTACCCCCACCTTACACTTTCCTGCACATCCTAGTCTTCTATTACAATAAATGTCTTCCGACTCATGGCCGCCTAAATTGAAGTAAGCACCTCTACAACCTTCAGGTAACATCTGCTCATTGTTGATTGCAGGGACTGGGTCGCAAAATGCCTTGGCCAAATGACTGATAGCAATAGGATGGAAGCTCAGGCGGAACTCAGACAGGTAATTGCTGACGCTTTCGCTCTTCATACCCTCTGGACAACCGATTGGGATGGAGTGCAACTCAAGAGGTCAGGAATTTTCCATTTCATCTGCAATCCTGTCTCACTTGTTATCAGTTTGTTGCCCAAGCCTCTTCCTGTTTTCAACAACAACCTCAAGCGTAAGACGTAAGTCATCTACATCAATTTACTTGGGAGGTTTTACCCATCTTTTTGCAGAAATGATTTGCCGATTCCAAACAAGAAGGCGAAAAAGAACTCCCTCAAAAGCGCAAGCACTCCTTCGACTTTTGATCCGAATGACCAGGCTGCCCTTAATCTGCGAGCACAGCGATTTCAGCGCGAGCATGAACTTGAGCGGACAAAACATCTGCGGAACAATGGGCAAAGTTCTCTCAAGGTCAATCACAATACGACGCATCTTTTTAGGGCTATGTCATTATCACGTAGTGGTTCACCGTTCGGAGGAGGTGTGGATGAACCCGAGGGTGATCCAGTGCGTTGTTCTGTTTGTCTCATCTCGGTGGCTGAGTAGGTTTACTTTCAGAATGTAATTGACTGGGATCATTTCACAATTGTTGGAACCTCGCAAGAATTGTTCAAAGATTATCTGCGATTGACAACAGTGAGTGTGTAACGTCCGTTGCTTTCACACCTCTAACGTTGGTGTCCACCACAGGAGCCAAAACCAGAGCAAATACGCCCATACGCCGTGTTACAGAAGACTCTCTTAGAATTGAAGAAACGCTGGCGGGAAAAGTGCAGTTATAACTGGATATGTAGTCAATTCAAAAGTTTGCGGCAAGATCTCACTGTGCGTCATCATCGTTCTTAGGCCGTATACTCCTGTCACTAGGCTTCTTATCACTTAGGTTCAGCGGATCAAAAATGATTTCACTGTGCAAGTATACGAGATACATGCTCGTATGGCTCTTGAGAGTGTGAGTTCCCTCATCTCAAATCGATATGCTATTTTTACGCCAATCCTTCATCGTAGGGCGACATGGTTGAATATAATCAATGTCAAGCAACTCTCAAGACGCTGTACGAGCTTGGAATTCAAGGCAAAGTCGAAGAATTTACGGCATATCGTATTCTGATGCTTCTGCACGGACGGAATCGGAGTGGTATGTCACATTTAGTTATCGGAAAACCTGACTTACATACCTCTTACAGAATTAAATCTTTTCGTAGGTCAGCTAACCCCTAGACAGAAAGCAGATTCTGCAGTCCGCCATGCCCTTGCAGTGCAGCGGGCGCAAGCGATGGGAAATTATCATTCTTTGTTCGACTTGTATCTGACAGCCCCTAACATGGGTGCATATATCATGGATCATTTCATTGACCGAGAGCGAATTCGAGCGCTCATGGTCGTCACCAAAGCGTGCGTTATGTTTTAGTAAACTTCTCATCGGTAACTGATCGAATTTCTGTTTCTGCTAGTTATAAGACAATATCACTACAGTTCCTTACCGAGGAGCTCGCGTTTGACTCGCTTGACGTGGCCCGTCAGTTTTTGGTCGATCACTCGGCAGCCTTTTTCATCAACCCCCGAGAACCCGATAGCAAGAAGACTTTGGATTGCAAACCGGCCTTCCCTCAGCTCACTCTGATTTTTGAGGAGAAATATCGCAAGGTCACCATTAAAGGAGCGATATAATCATCGCTTCCACTGTTCATTGGTCGACACGGTTTCTCCTTTCTTTATATTCCCTTCTTTCTTCGTTTTCACCTCCCTCACCCCGGCACACTTCGCGTTTATTACAAGGACCAAGATTCCCTCGCTCCGCATTCTAGATCGACTTATTTCCAGGAACAGCTAATATCGTTGCAGGTTGCCTGCAAATCTATCTTTTGCATTTTAGGCCAGACAATGTCTGTTTTCTTGTGTTCGCAGGCAAGCTTCAAGAATTTATATTGGCTCATGCAGTATGATTTTGCGTGGAGCAGCATGGTGTACAGCGTAGACCTCACAGCTTGTATAATAAGAATATTAAGAAATGCTGAAATATCAAGCCATTCTCATTTTTAATCACGCATTCGTGCAGGGATGAACCTCCGTAGCGTCACTTCTCTCACTGAATAGTGCTCTAAGCAAGCAGGAGAGTCTAAGATACTAGGCGGGAGACGGGACCGTGCCGGAATTGTCACGTAGACCAAGATAAGTGTCTGGATAGTATGATGGTGAGTCATGCTGGGACTATTGAGGAAAATTAGGAGCGAACCTTCTGCACTTGAGAATTGACTCGATTAATTGTGCTGAGCCAAGACCATGAAAATGGCGTAGCGTTTTGTAAATGAAGAGAAGAGGCTTTTTGGTCTTCAATGTCTTCGTACACGGGACACACGACCATGGCAAATCTGTGCACTAAGTCAGATGGAAGTGAAGTGCGGAAGGAGAGAGCAGCATACTCTGCGTGAGTGAAAACGGGACCACGTTTGTACAAAAGGTAATCGACGCAGAACTTGATTCCACCTTTCACAACCCAACCAAGAGAACGGTAGTGGTGGTAAACAACATAATTTATGAGAAATGGATTATCAAACTGTAGCGGTGGCATTGGATTCAAAGGTATTGACGGAAGTAGATGGGCTATTTGGAATGCAGTCCACAGCTGTCGTAGGGTCATTGCTTCGTCCTAGGATAGTTTATTTAAGGACCGAAGTCACATAGCAAAACGACATTAACGTACCGTCTGCGGATCCAGTATTGTAAGGCAGTCGAGACCCCAGGCCAGAAAGAAGGCCTCTTGGAGAGTAAGCTGAAGATGTTCTACGTCCACCAGCGGCTCCAGTTCTGCAGGTTCTGCATCCTCTTCCGACGAAGGCGCGGCTGGGGTTTCAGTGAGCGATGAGGATGGTCGCCATGTCGCAGCAGATGGGATGCCAGGTCCAGAAAGCGCAGGCTTAATGACACGTCCTTCCGCCTCGAAGATTGCTTCTGCTTCAGCAGCTACCGCTGCTATTGCTGCTGCACGATCAAGTTTGAATTGCCGTCGCTCAGCCCGACGTTTCGCAGTCACCTCTTCGGACGTCATTTCTGCGCACCGTGATTAAATACTTGGATAGCCGTGGATAGGTTGTTCACACACGTTTACCGCCCGCCTTTCTGATGTTAATCTGTCGAGCTAGCCAGCTAGGTTCACTTCGCGACAAGTCACCCTTCCCGAAAAAGCCTCTACGCCACAACAGCATGGTGTCCCTTTCATTTGTGATCCATACTGAGCGAGTTGTTGGATCAAAGATTCCTTCGCAGTGGGGATTTACGACTTGAGTTAAAGAGAGACCGAGGAGACCCAAAACTGATCGTAGTCGGCTTGGTGGAGGTTCGATGAATAGTAATGGCAATGGCAAGGCATAAATTCGATTATTTTCGTTCTTCCTTGCGCCACCCTTTGAAGGCCCTTTTCCACGACCCGAGGGTGTAATCATGGACATTTCAATAGAAAGAGAACTAGGTCGATCAGTTGAAAATACAACCAAATACTTATACCAAAACCGGCTCAGTCTTAAAAGCTTAATTCCTTATCTAATGCAGCAACATCACAACTTGAATCATGGCATATTTTCAAGGCTGCGAGCCAAATCCTCATCCAACTCCTGTATAGAATTTCTCCTCGAGTGGGAAGCGACCGGAACAACCCAAGGATTTGTAAATTCAAATGCTCCGATCCCACCTTCCTCCCAAGCAGTTCTCATGACAGAACTTTCCTCTGATAGATAGTTTACGAAACCTACGAAGCACCTTGATACCTCTGAACTCCTAATGCTGAGCGCAAAAGGTAGAATTCGTTTGTGAAAAATCCTCAACTTTTACGGGACGTACCGGCAAGTTAACACGAGGTGGATGATGTCGAAAAACAAATCCGCAATGATTTGATACGGCGTTCTCATGATATCATCGCGAAGATACACCCACGTCGTGCGGTCCCTAACAATAACACGAAACAGCAGTTTAATCGATGCTTTAACAATATCGGTATCATTCACTCCACGTCTATAATAATGAACATTGAACTCTCAGGAAAAATAGATAGAGGGCGTTTTCACTGACCTCGTAAGGCAGAGAATGTCAACACAATCCTGTTGTGTGATTTTAAATCCTTCGTCAGACAGAGCACTTGACAATTGCTGTAATTTGTCGTACGATTCAGAACGACACAGATCAGGTTTCGAAAAGTCTGGAATCATTCTACAGAGAATAAAAGGAGCATTGGCTTGGCAGGCGTCAAACTTTGACGCCATTAATGCTTGGATATTTGAATATCGCGATAGCTGTTGTAGGGTCAAGGTAAACAATGTTGTTAGCGACGAAGTAGCTTTCCATCTTGACGTGTCCGCGGTGGGTATTCTAGAGTCTGGGAAATTCGTCTTGCACATCTTGATGATCATTTCGATATACCCAGCATTAACAACACTTCGAGCGACAGACTGACGCGATAGTATGAGTTGGTGACAGAATTCCACGAAGGGCATCGCAGCATGAGCACGTCGAGCGGCATTTGAATCGAGGTCGAGAGACCAGACAGACTGTAGAGTTTTACGTTGATCAGCACGTTGAGTTTCCAACCTAGCACCCTAATCAGATAAGTTGATCCAAGTAAAGTGTGCTTACCAGTAATCAGGCAAGGATGACATCAAATCCCTCAGCAGTGCAGAAAGATCAATTGTCTCACAGGACAGCAAAACCTCCACCAAGGGCGACGTATTGCCATTCCTGATCTCCAAAACAATGAGACATAGAGCCGTTTCGTTCACAAAGACATTGCTTGATCTAGAAGTGTGGTCAGGCCGGTCAGGCACGAGCCTCTCAATCTTCTGAGTGCAGCTCGCCTGGCAAGTAAACATAGTTCATGGAGATAACTCTGTGATTTGTGTACTGGGCATGAACAAGGAGAAGTGTGCAGAAAATGCTTCAATATTCCAATAACATCATCCGCGTCCTGTTCCGGATGTAACGGTGATAGTAGCGCGGCGTACGCGGAGCACTTGATCGAGGACCCAGGTCCACATTGTATCTTGGATAGTGTAATTTCTTTGTCAATGCTGAGATTGATGAAACATGTCTCCTTGGGCTTCTCAAAGTCATCGCGAACAAGAGTACTAGGACATCTCAGTGAATTCTTAATTTCGCCAGCATCAAACTCACGAATCGAGAGATTCATCACTATCGCAGTAGTTCATTGTTTTGGCAGGCATACATGAATGAGGTCGTGCTTCCCTGCCAACCTAACACACTATTAGCTGCAGAGACAGTTTGAAGGTAAATCGACTTGCCGACGCGAAGGGTAGTTTCACACGTCGTATTATCTCCCAAAAGAAGCGGCGAAACCGGGTTGAAGGCTCCACGACTCTAATCGAGGTCCGCATTCTCGAGCCTTAGGCGATTGTGGGGAAAACAAGGAAGTAGCTGATTTAGACATCATTATTCACATTTTCAACAAGTTTTATATATTCCAGCCGAAGAAGTTGATGTCTTGATAGCGGAACCAAGTGGCATAGGGAGGCAGTACAACGGCACAAGTTCAACATCAGTTGCGGCGGTGCAACTTGTGATGAAGTGACGAACGCGTTCAGAATCCATTCGTGACACGTGCCAGTGATCCTTGTCGCGTCCTCTTTCCTGTTGTACTCTCATCATTCTCCGGCAATGTCTGATAAACGAAGGGCAGAGCTGGAGGCGAAGCGGCAAAAGCTCGCAGAGCTCCGCCAGGCCCGTGCTGACCGAATGAAAGCAGACACCGAGAGACGGGGAACAGAGGTGTGGATCTAATGTCATATCTTAGTCCATTTCCATTCAATGATACGCCCCGCTAGGTTGCAGGACCAACTCCTGTACGCAGAGATCTAGATGATCTAGTCAACTCTCTAGTGGGTAGTCCTTCGCGTGCTTCCCGCGAGAGTGGTGGGGATCGTTCGCCTTCAATGCCCGGGACACCGTCTATAAGCAATATAATTGGACTTCCTGGCCCATCTGCTCTTTCCCTGTCGGGATCAGGGCGTGCAAGCCGACAAAGCGACTTCTCGACTAGTATTGGTCCGACACCCAACCAACCTAGTAGTTCAACAGATCATGTTATCGAGCGGTGAGTTTCGTGTGTATCTTAAGTAGACGCCAATTAATTTTGTAACAACCAAGCGTGTTAACACCCCGAATATACAGTGACCTGATAGACGTGGAGCAGGAGCTGTTCGCTTTGCCGCGAAAGGTTCTGTTTTCAAAAAATAATGCAACCAGTGTCCGACTTATTAGATGTCGTAGGAACGCGTCAGCTATAATAAAGAAGTACAGACCACTACGATTGAAACAGATGATCGTCCGGACGACTACGAAGAAAACCTCAGACAACGAATACTGAGAGACCACGACATAGAAAAGGAACGTCTTGCGCGTGAGAAGGAGCTTGAAGAGGAAAGCGTGAAGTTAGACCTAGAAATCGAGCAAGAAATTCGAGGCAAGGTGTATTTTACGTACCTATCTCACAATAACGCTGATTTTATCTGCCCATCAGAGCTATCGGAAGAAGAGCGAGCTGGCATCCTTACAGCACCTGAATTCCTTGATTTCGTGGAACAATCGTCGAAGATTGTGCAGCGAGCTCTAAACGACGGTTACGACTATATCAGAGATTACACCATAGGAGCAGAGTCAGGAGAGTAAGTATTTATCTCATTTAGTTCTGCTAATGAGATACCACGCTAATGTTGAAAGTTAGAGATGACTCGGAAGGACGTGTCAAGCGTGTTTGTGAGTTTTTCGATGAACGTTACGGGAAGAATCGATCAATCACAGACGTTGACTGGTCACCAAAAGTAGGGATAGCATTAAAGAGCTTGTACTTCGTATCTGACGGTGTTTCCAAGTATCCAGAACTAAGCATAGCCTCATATAACAAAAATCCGGCAGCTCTGAATGAACCAGATGGTATCGTTGCTGTATGGAATCTACACCTACTTGAGCGGCCAGAATTCATTTTTCATTCACAAGTACGTGGGCATTTGTCCTAGATTGAACGTCGTGGAGTTTGATTCATTACCACGTAGTCAGACGTGCTCTCCGTCACATTCTCACCATTTCATTCTAATCTCATCTTTGGTGGCACGTACTCAGGACAGATCCTCCTCTGGGACACTCGTTCCAAACATCTCCCTGTCTTGAAAACACCATTATCTGCCGCCGGTCATACCCATCCGGTATATGCCATGCAGATGGTCGGCACACAGAATGCCCACAATCTGATTACAAGCAGCACAGATGGCACAGTATGTAGTTGGCTGGTGGATATGCTCGCTCAACCTCAGGTGCTTTACCTCTCTCTTAGCTTAACGCTTTATTGATGTTACTGCAACCAGGAAACCCTTGAACTGGTTCATACGGGCCACAACAAGACTGGCGAGGTAGCAATTACCACTCTTGACTTCCCAGACAATGAAACCACCACGTTCTGGGTTGGAACAGAGGAGGGAAGCGTATATCAGGCCAATCGGCATGACCGTGCTGGTGCCAAGGCCGGCCTTAACCAATATGACGTATACAAAGGCCACTCAGGCCCTGTTATGAGCCTTCATTTCCACCCGCTTATTGGACCCGTGGACTTCTCAGATCTTTTCCTTACGAGTTCTGTTGACTGGACGGTTAAGCTCTGGCGAGCAAAGTCACTTGCAAAACCTTCCACAACGCCACATGCGATCTCTCCTTTGTACTCATTTGATGAAGCAGATGACTATGTGTACGACGTCAAGTGGCATCCAGCCCATCCTGCGGTGTTTGGTACCGCCGATGGATCAGGACACTTTGATCTCTGGAATTTGAATACAGACACCGAGGTATGTATTGGAATTTTACTTTGTACGGCGGCTTTACTGATTGAGTAGGTGCCTGTCGCTTCAACGAATGTGGGCACTTGGCGAGCAATCAACAAGCTCCAGTGGGATCGGAAAGACGGGCGACGAGCTGCCCTCGGCGGAAGTGATGGCCACTTGTACATATATGACATTGGGGACATGGCACTTCCCAGAGAATCAGAGTGGACGGATTTGCAGAAGACTCTCTCTGGGATTGTTGGAGGCGGCCAGACCACCGGAGTGGTGGAATCCGCGTCAGGTCGATGAGCGTGTTAATTCATATACCTGACTTTTTTTTACGCTATCTATGCCAATCAAGCCATTTTGTGATTGAGGTGGTCGTGCAAATCGAGAGAAGTCGATCAGTGCTAGTGATCGAGGACCCTCCCGGTCGTCATCGCATCAAAAAATTGATCACTGAGCACTTTTTTTCGAGTGCCGTCATCACTTTCTTTCACTTTCTTACCACGTTTCTATCTCTGTAGACTCTCTAAACCAATGCAGCAGGCTCTGCTAATAGACGAAATCATCCGGCACATCTTTAGCTTCTCCGCAGAGAATGGACTTGCCACACTCAATGCACTCGCTAGATGTTGTAGAACATGGGAGGACCCTGCTCTGGACTATCTATGGACACGACTCTCCTCTATTGCGCCTCTGTTACAGTTGATCCCGGGCGTTGAGCTGGTTGATGGGATGTATGTAAGTGACACTCGAGATCTTTGAATGAAGAAATAAAATCTCAATGTTTCTCTAGGTCTTTAAAAAATTGCATCCCATTCCAGACTTCACACGATTCTACTTCTATGCTCTTCGAGTCAAGCACATCTCTCATCAAAGAAAATTTCAGGTGCATCCTGCAGTCTTATCCATCTTAAAGGACGAACGCTTCCATTCTACTCATCCTTCTGTGATGCTCCCCTCTCTACGCTCCGCAAAGCTGTCGACGACAAATTGCGACGAAATCCAGGCGTGCCTAAGTATATCAGGCGCGCTAACCAAGCTGGACATCGACCTGGGCTTCAAAACCAGAACCTCTAATGAGCACATTGGCCAGTACCTTCAGGATGTTGTCGGGACCGCTCATAGCCTTCGGCATCTAAGTATTCGTGGTTCTCTCACAGAGCCTCTCATGCGCTCTGTATCTTCGATGTCCAACCTCCATACCCTATCCCTTCGTTTGGGTTCCTCGTTGACCATGGCTGCCCTACTCGCCGTTTCGAGCTTCCCAAGACTTTCCGAGCTCGAAATTCACGTAGGTCATATCGACGCTGATGACCTATCTGATGCCCTCTCCGAGAAAGATACCCTATTATTCCCTTCATTGACCAAGCTCCGTATACGTGCACACACACCAGTACTCGGGCTAATCTTAGACCAAATACCCATGGATGTTTTGCATACCCTCCACATAGAAGCCGAAGAAACGGCTGGCGTGCCAACTGCCTGGAGTCCAGTACTCCGCAACATAAGCAAAAAGGCATCCAGTAGTCTTCGCAGTCTCGTTATAGAGCATCATATCGAAGTAGACGATGCAGAACTAGAAAGCGCCTCAAGCGCTGATACCACACCTGGATCACCCAAGGCCGATACCCCGATACCGTTTTCTGATCTTCAGACACTGGACTCCCTCCGATACCTTTCGCGATTCGTTCTTGACATGACACTCCCGCCCGTCATAAGTGACGAGAGCCTCAGGTCTCTTGTCAAAGGCTGGCCAGAACTCGAACATCTTGATTTAGGCTCGGCTCCGGTATCCCAGGCCAAGCTCCTTACATTCCGTTCTTTGTGCACGTTGGCGGCAATGACACCTAAACTTACGTCCCTCGTCCTATCGCCTGCGTTGAATGAAAGCGATCTTGCTATTATCCCTGCCGATACTCCCAGCCAGCATACTTTGACTCGCCTTACGTTCGTATGTGCTCCGCCATCGAATTATATAGAAACAGCACAGTACCTTCACCGCTTGTTTCCAATGTTGCTCGAGGTGGATGGATTACCTGAACGTGAGGAAGAGTGGTCTCAAGTGCGGGATGCACTAAGAAACTGTTGTCTTCCTTCACGTATTTTGCCATCATAAGACTTCATTTCGTTGCTATATTCTCCGACATAGATAGATCCTTAGAGCTACTTAGAGCTACTTAGCCTTCAGACCGTTAGATGGTCAATTTAACTACGAGATGGTATTTGAATTACAGACATGTTCTCTTGACACCCTTGAAAGATTCAACTTCGATGACAATATGTATTATCAGTCAAACAAACACCTAATACGTAGTACTACCGCAGATACATCACTTAAACAACGGGAGGCTTGGTTCCGGGGGTGAAGGTGTAGGTAAGTCCGCACTTGCCACAGTATTGGCGGTCCTTGTGGAAGGCCATCTATAAAGAAATGCTTAGTGATAACAGAAAATTCTGAGCGAAGAAAATGCCTTACGAAGATACCAGCACCGCACTCAGCGGAAGGGCACTCGCGACGCAGACGCTTGATCTTGCCATCGGAGTCGACCTTGTAGTACTTCAAGATCGACATCTTGACCTTCTTACGCTTGTGCTTGATCTTCTTGGGGGTCTGTGGAGGCGAGGTAAGAACCTGAAAATTTTTCTGTAGATACAAAAACAACGAACGGTGTAAGTCTTCTTCTTGCGCTTCTTAGCACCACCACGAAGACGAAGGACCAAATGGAGGGTGGATTCCTTTTGGATGTTGTAGTCGCTGAGGGTGCGGCCATCCTCGAGCTGCTTGCCAGCGAAGATCAAGCGTTGCTGGTCGGGGGGAATACTGAACACAATGAGTACTAGTTATCAGTAGCGAAGCATAACGGCTCACCCTTCCTTGTCCTGAATCTTGGCCTTGACATTGTCGATGGTGTCCGAAGACTCCACCTCAAGGGTGATAGTTTTGCCCGTAAGGCTAAAACGTGGTTAGTACCTTGCCGAGACGTCGAGACAGAAGACACATACGTCTTGACGAAAATCTGCATAGCGAATGCGGACGCTTCCTCTGTCCAACGAAATCAACGATGGAGTCTTTGAAAAAGCAAGAGCCGTTGCTGTGTCAGCAGCATTTTCTGTTGATACTCGAAAAAATAAGGTTCAGGTAACGTGATAGACCAAACTTGCACAAAGTCCTCTATCGCGTCGCGTGGACGCCTGTGGAACGCGTCTTGTGCTTTACATCCCGTTAAGTTCAATTCCGTTACTCGCAGATACCTGGAACTATGGACAGCGACGAGGACACTCAAATGGCTGATGCTGAACCCCTTTCGAGTTTGGCCAAAGGAAAGGCAAGGGCTGTAGACCGCGAACAGCCATATGACAACGATAACTTGCCATGGTATGCAATCTAGGGAGTGTTCATCGTTTATCGCCTGAAACTCTTGTCAAGGGTAGAAAAGTATAGACCCGTTACGCTCGATGACGTCGTCTCTCACAGGGAAATAACGACTACTAGTGAGTCCAAGGCAGTAATGTTTCTATTACTATTCTTACTCGAGACAGTCGAAAGGTTTATAGATAAGAATAGACTACCACATCTGCTCTTTTATGGCCCTCCCGGAACGGGAAAGACGTCAACTATTCTTGCAGTCGCTCGGCGGATATACGGTGCAGACTACAAGAAACAAATCCTTGAGGTAGGCGTCTATGTATGTCCTTTCCAGTTTTAAAGTCTCACGTTCGATAAAAGCTGAATGCGTCGGACGAACGTGGCATAGACGTTGTGCGAGAACAAATTAAGCAGTTTGCCGAGACGCGCACGCTCTTCTCAAAGGGCTATAAATTGATTATCCTTGACGAGGCCGACATGATGACACAAGCGGCTCAAGCTGCTTTACGTCGTGTTATAGAACAGTATACCAAGAATGTCAGGTTTTGCATCATCTGCAATTATGTCAACAAAATCGCTCCAGCCATCCAAAGTCGATGCACTCGGTTCAGATTCTCTCCCTTACCAATTGCCGAAGTAGAAAAGCGACTGAACACTATTATTGAGGCAGAGAAGTATGTCCTCTGTGATTCATTTATATCGAATACAACTTTTGAATTCTTTATCGTTAGAGTCACCTTGACAGACAATGGAAAGAAAGCCCTTCTGAAGCTTTCCAAGGGTGATATGCGCCGTGCTCTGAATGTTCTGCAAGCCTGCCATGCAGCATACGACATAACAGGAGAAACTGAGATTTACAATTGCACCGGAAATCCGCATCCATCTGATATAGAGACTATTGTCAATTCAATGCTTTCTGATGAGTTCACTACATCTTACCAGAGTATGTCCTCGTTACATCTATCAGTGTTAATGATCTGACAGCTGCTCAAAGTGATTTCGACTATGAAAACGGAGAGAGGACTGGCTCTGCAGGATCTTCTGACTGGGGCATACGATTATGTGGAGACAATTGAGTTGAAACCTCATGCCAGAGTGTATCTTCTAGATCATCTAGCTACAACAGAGTAAGCACCTCTGAAAACATCTTCTCCTGAGGTGCTCACAGCAACCGATATCTTTGCCAGACACCGTTTGTCCACGGGAGCAAACGAGAAAATCCAGTTGACGGCCTTGTTGGCTGCTTTCAAGAATGCCGTCGAGCTCACTGCCAAAGGCGCTTGATTTCTTGTCTTGCAATTTGTGATATCATGGAATTGGAAAAGACCTGTAAAGGATAGAATTGTATGTCTATGGTTCGTCGAAATTGTTGCCCTGAATTCCTTCAAACCTCTATACGTTCTCCCTCTGCTTTGATCTGTATCCTTGTCCAGATCATCCAATATATACAAGTTCAAAGGTGGGCTTGTCGGCTTCATTAAGACTACCCCTAGTTCTTGATTTATATCGAGAAGTCAGAAATGTATTAAAGCGCCTTTTTTCCTGATATGTCTGATGGTCGGGAGAGAAAATTGCGACCGCGAGTGACGAAATTCGCAAAACCCAACCTTGAATCCATCTCGTCAATTGTGCTGGGAAAAGCAGTGACATCAGTAAGATGAAAGAGGAGATGTGAGGAGACGCACTGCTTGCGCATTTCGCTCGCCCAAGTTATTTCTTTCAATTGGGGAGCATTCAAGGATGCACCCAGAATACCCAACACCATCCCAACAAGCGTCTCAACTATAATCTTATACATTAATGAGGTTAAGTTGTTAGGGCGCACTCATAAACGATTTATAATACTCACATTCCGCGGCAACGATCCCTCTGGCCGTCCGAGAGCTTTGAGATGAGAGAGGTCTGAGAACACCAAGTCCACGTAAACGTTATGAACAAGAAGTATGGTTCATGAGCTGACGTTCATAGGACGAGTATGCCGCTGTGATGTTGATTGTCAGCCCCAGGGAATAGCCTTTAAATGTGATGATTACCATGGAAAATAGAAAGCGTAGCGAGCAGAAGCAAGAGTTGGCCAGAGTTAGGCATGCTGGAGGTCTGAATCAAGACGCGTCCCATCCACGTGTGATGATGCTTGTCCTTTGACCTCTGGTGATCCCAATGGCATTTCCTATACCTGCTCATCTACCTCGACGGGCTACTCCTCAAGACGTGTCATCCCGGATACTCTCAAAAATTGATGCTGCGACGAATAAAACGTTGAACGCGGCACTTGCCAGCTCTTGGGTGTCAGAACTGGACGAGACTATAACGTCGACCAAGGTAGTCAATAGAGGGCCTCACATCTACACATGGACTCAAAATTGGTGTAGGCCCGCTTGCATGAACGTGTTCAGAAAGACCTCTCAGAATTTCAGAGGCAGTTGGCAGCTTCTAAGGATGTTCAGGAACGTTTCCGAACCTTGAGTGTCAATGTGGATTCCCTGAGCAACTCAGTTTCTGACCCAGAGGTGAGCAGTATGTTGTCTTGTCTCACAATTTCCCCCAACCGAATGGTCATTTAGACAGGACTTATACCAAACCTCGTCCGAACGCTGAATGAACATGCCGAGTTGGCAGAACAGGCTGCAGATACTCGTGTCGAGCACGAGGCACTCTCTCATTTACTGGCTTGTAAAACGTCACTCGACTCCTTGGAAAACCTCGTCAAGGATGGCAAGTTGTCAGAAGCTATAGAAGTGTGCAAGGAGGTGGAGACGCTATTTCAAGCAACCCCGACATATTTAGATGAGACGCACGCCATGGTGGATGTGAAGGTGAGTTCAATTGTCGTCTACCACCTTGTCGAGTATCAAACAAGTATCAAATTGCGTTCTGTTTAGCGCAGATTTCGTGCTGCGCAAGCTCGTAATGACGAGCAACTGAGTGAGGCATATTCAAGATGTGTCGTTATTTCACAGCACGAGGATGAACCTTGCACTAATGATCTTACTATCCATTCCTCGGTTCAAGGTACGTTGCATGTCCTATCAATGTATCGACAGACTCTAAGTCAATATTGCAGTCCGACAATCCAACGCTACTATTCAACTTCCTTCCGTTTTGACCTCGCTCTCACCTAACTCCCTGTCAAACCACCTTACCACTCTACGACGTGATCTCACGAGCCGGTTCATTGATATTCTATCGAAACAGTCCGTAACGATTACAATATTGTCGGAAGATTTCAAACACAATCTCTCATTGGCTCCTGCGACATCCAACGACGGAAACCTCATCACCCGACTTGAAAACCTCTCGACTTTCTTCAACTTCCTCTCCTTCCACCTCTTTTCTGGCCTCCCTGCCTCACAAACAGTGCACTTTAACCGCTCACTCTGCAAAACAACGACCACCAGCATTCTAAACAATCTCCTACTTCCCGCCCTCCCTTCATCTTTCGACCTTCTACCTCCATTCTTAGAACTAGCGCGGCAGGCCGTCGTTTTCGAAGGCAAGATCATCATCGAATTGTTGGGTGACGATCCAAATGATCGCCCTTTAAAAACCTGGGTTGACGGCGTGAGTGGACACTACGAGCGTCAGAGACGGATGCAAATCCTCAACCGCTCGCGCGAAATGATTCTTACTTGGGAGGACTCATCTGACACGTTCCTTGTTGAAGTTGAAGCTGATGTGCTTCCAATGGCCGAACCATCTGTCGTTCCTATCCAGGATAATGCGTGGGGCTTCAACGACAACATTGAACCTAAGCTTGATCAAGGGGTTTTGGACGCTTCCGATGCAGAAATTAACATCGTCAAAGACGACGCGTGGGGTTTCGACGACGATGTGGACTCGAAACCCAATCCCATGGTGGCTAGTACTTCCAAGGAGGAGATCAGTCCTGTCAAAGACGATGCCTGGGGTTTTGATGACGAAGTTGCGGATATTGGAACTGACGAGACCGTGAATGAGAACGGATGGGACTTGGATGACGATATTCCTGCCGAACCTGAGCTAAAGCCAGTATCTTCGGGTGGGATTGCTGAGGAGGTCCCTTCAAAGGTCACTGACGATGATGTTGAGCGAGAACCGGATCCATCAGAAGCGTGGGGCTGGAATGAAAATGAAAACGAAGATACGTCGCTTGCAGAGGAGTCTGCTTGGGACAATCCATGGGCTGACCCACCTGCTTCGTCCATCCCAGCTCCTCCAGCAGATTCTCGTCCTCCTCCTGCGCCCTCAATAACTTCTCCAAAAGTGGCCAGCGGACTTGAGAAGGCTGCCAACAAAGGAAAGAAAAAGCATCTCAACGGAGACTCATCCACACCAACCCCGGTTATAGGCTCCCTTGAACCTTCTGCATCAACCACCTTCCCACCTCCGAATGAGCCTTTATCAAACTCGTCACCTTACCCTTCCAACGGACACCCTCTATCTAGGTCTGCGACAAAACGGTCCGAAATCAACGTGCCGCTACCGCCGAAAGAGACGTATGCAGCTTCTGCACGTTCGAAGCTCATAATGCGCCTAGTCGAAGACGTTCTTGCCGAGGGTACACACCTCGCCTCTTCATCCATCTTTCCTACTTCATCTTCTGCCCAAACGCCGACTGCGGTTGGTACGACCATTCTACTGACAGCACCAGCGGTACTCGACTTACACCGTGCACTGTACCCCATCAAGTTCTCGAAAGCACTTCAAAGTCCAGAGGCAGCAATGCGCTATGCAAACGATTGTGCATTTCTTGCTCGGGAGATCGAGCGTGTGCAAAGAAGTTCAACAGCCCTCGTTGCTGAGCGACTGGCAGAGTGTGCGGATTGTTTGAAAATCTTAAGCGACAGCTGGTACCATGATGTTATTGTAAGTCTACATCATGTTACATCTTTTTCGGCTTTTGACGACCCTGAAAAATAGACCAATCAGCAGAAAACGACAGTCAACACCTTGACTGCCGGTGCACAAGGTTTTACGTATACTGGGGAGCAGGATCGCTACGATGAGTGTGAGAACGCCATGACTGAGGTGCTCAAGGATGTGCGACGGTTTGCGTCGCGGCTCAAGGTGCGTTCCTCTCTGACTTGCCGAATGTTCACGATTTGATTGTTTGTCATGCGCAGGGAATACTGACCAAGACCAAATACTATACGGCCATCGGACTCGTAGTGGAGGCGGTGCTCAGCCATATCATACGCGACATCCTTGCCCTGCCTGATATCCCCGAAGTCGAGTCTCATCGTCTTAGCGAGCTATGTCACATCTTCAACGCATTGGAGGGTTTGTTCGTGGAGGATACTACCCAAGTGCGCATCGTAGCCACTCTTCTTCGATGTTGATCTGACTTGAATAATGACAGCCGTCCTTGGTTGTCGCGTACGTCCCTTCATGGCTCAAGTTTTCCTACCTCACTGAGCTGTTGGTACGTTCTCTCTACTCTCTCTCTCTCGAGTTGCTTGAGTTTACTTGATCATCCTGTACCTATAGGAGGCATCTATGGCGGACATTACTTATCTTTTCGAGGAGGGTGCCCTTGTGGACTTCCAAGTCGATGAGCTAGTACGACTCGTACGAGCGCTATTTGCAGACACTCAGCTCAGGACAAACACGATTGCGAAGCTAATGGGTGGACATCCTGCTCCTCCAGTACAGGAGTAAACTTGAGTATACGTGGTATGGATCGTACTGCATCGGGGGTTGACAACAGTAATGTGTATCTCATGGACAATAATATCCTATGGTTGAACGGTTGAGAGGCTGGCTGAAGCAACACCTATGTTGTCGCTTTCTTGTCTGTATAACTCTTCAACCGTTTATAATCCCTATCCACCTTGGCGTCCGAATTCTTTTTCTTTCCACCTTCCTTAGCATCTCCTTTCCCTTCTTCTCCTTTTCGTTTTCTCCATTTCCCGGAACCAGATGCAGCCTTTTCAGCTGCAAGGAAGTCCTTTATTGAAGGAAGGGCAGAGCTTGTGAGCGGGACCAGACGCATTGGGCGTTCCCCGTTGCCTTCATCTTCTCTTTCCTCTGTTCCAATGCGCGGTGGTGGAACGTCAGCAGATGATGATGCCAAAACGGACTTGAGAAGTTCAGGTTTCGATGGCTCGGGCTCGGGCTCAGGAGAGCCAGTGTCGATCCATCTACGATTTGGTGCAATTTCCAAGTCGCGTTCGGATCCGGGGTCGCGTGTTTTCAGACGTTGAGGTTCATCTTCACCTTCAGAGTCGGAACCAAGTTGTATACCCTCGTAATCTCCAGCATCCGCAAAGATATCAAAGTCCTCTGGCAGAGCTTCAATCTCAGGTTCTGGGGCGGGAGGTGGCAGTGGCGCTGCGGCTGCTGCTTTCGAAGATTCCGCTATTGGTGCTGGCAATGTCTCCATAGCATCCGACACAGGAATTCCTTGAGTACCCTCCGCGGTATCACCTACTCTTCGTTTCTTCTTCTTCCTCTTCTCTCCCTCTCCCTCCCCTTCCTTAGCTTTCTTCTTCTTCTTCTTCTCACCGCCACCTATGGGCGTAAACCCGATAGGCCGAAACTTTCCAGAGCGTTTGGCTTCCTCGAGCACGCGAGCCTCCGCTTCGAGTGACTTTTCCTTCTTTCCTTCCTCTTGTTCTCCTTCTGTAACCGCCGTCTCTGGACTTTGTCCAGCGCGCTTTGCTTTGAGTTCACGTAGTAGCTCCTCACGAGTTCGCTTCTTCGGCCGCACTTGCGACTCTGCAAACGCCTGTTCGAGCGATTCATCGTCTGCCAACGCGTCCTCACCCATAGTAGCGCGTGCACGATTCTGTTGTAGTAGTGCCATGTCGAGGCCTTTCACGAGGACAGTATGTGTAGCATCTCCACCTAGATAGTGGCGTTGAGCCTCAAGCTATAATTTACATGGAGTTTAGAGAGGCAATATGTGCGATAGAGATATTGACATACCGTAGACTTGTCTTGACCTGCAGAACGTTTCTCGAAGTCCTCAAGCACAGCTTCTACCTGATTGAAACACTGGGCTTAGAGAGTTTAGTTGGAAGGTTCCATGCAGTTGACGCACTAGGGCATAGTCTCCCTCCAGCCCTTCACGCCGTTCTGCCGCTCGGTCACGATATTGCCCCTCGCTTCCACTTTTCTTCACCTTTCGCGGTTTGAATGCCGGGTGAGAGGCGTCTAGGGTTTTGGGATTAGCCTTTCTGGAACCAACAAGATATGAGATATGTGACGTTGTGTATCGAGGGTTGGACGCACGACTTTGTGAACCCAGACGAGGACGGCGACGCGGCTGGGCGCTGCGTTTGGAGTAGACGACGGAAAGCATCCTGTTCGAAAAAGTCAGGATAGCAAGGCCAGAAGTGATTACGAACTTACTTGGTCCATTTGTGTTGGAGAAGCTCTTTGAGAATGTTAGGACGGCTTTGGACAGCCCTACAAACTTTCACCGGTTCTGCAGAAGTTATTCACCGATCGACCCTCTCCATCTAAATACCACTCATCTACTAGAGCGCCGGCTCTTTATAATAGCCTTTCTTTTGTACACTGGGGATCTTTGTATTGAAAAGCCATTTGCCGTAGTTCTCAAGACCTTTTGGCACAACCAACCAAATACTCAACAAAAATGGCAGAACCACACGATTCCTAGATCGCCCAACAAAGTGTTCTGAAACTCTTAGCCTGCATACATCTTCTCAAGCACTTGAGTAATAGTAGTGCTGTTATTTATCCAAGCATATAGAGATTACATTATGATAGTCTGTTTCCGAGTTAGAATTCATGCAGATTCCCGCCATTGTCCTTCGCCTCCCATTCCAACATACCATTCCTTGCCAGACGTCGTCGCAGAGATATATCCAGCACGTATCGTGAAGTCGCCGAAACGCTCACCGGGTTGGCGTTCGAGCGCATATCGTTTTATCATAGGCTCCAAAATCGCAAGAATCTCGGGCTCCGTTACCGTTTCTATACAGTAGAGTTAATCATAGACGTGATTGGAAAAGATAGCACGTACCTCGGTAAATTTTGTTCATACGTTGGCCGTGGTAACCACCGCCGAGCAACATCAAGTATGTACCTGGCGCTTTGCCAACAAATGCGACCTCTGAGTAGGATGATTATTGTTTATAATCGAGTGAGATCTTGAAAATCTACGTACCAGCGACATAGGGCCGGGCACAACCATTTGGACAACCAGTCATACGCATGACAATGGCATCATTGCGAAGACCGTTCTCCTCACATATTTTCTCGACCTTGTCGATGAGCACAGGCAGGTACTGTAATACAACGAAATATACGTCAGGATCAAATCACTCCGCGAACGAAAAACTCGACACGTACCCGTTCCGACTCCGCCATCGCAAGCCCGCAAGTGGGGAACGCCACACACGCCGATGACGACAGCCTCAAGGCACTATGATTAATATTATCAAGCTTATACTCCGCCAGTAATCGTTTGATCTCTGGCAAATCGGCATCGCTGACGTCGGACACCAGCAGATGTTGGTTAGTCGTGAGGCGGAACGTGCCCTTGTGGATCTTTGCAATCTCCCGGAGACCTGTCTTGAAATCGCGGCCTGGCTCATCCTGGATACGACCGTTCTCGACGAATAATGTGAAGTGATGCTTGCCGTCTTCGCCTGTGTGCCAACCAAAGTCGTCAACGTTACGGTCGAAGGTGAAGGGCCGTGCAGGCGCGAGCTTGTATCCGAGGCGCTTCTCAAAGTCTGCCTGGAAGGCAGGGAGACCCATACGATCAATGGTGTACTTGAGACGAGCATTCTAAAAGAGATAATGAGTAAACTGGTCTAACAATTCAAAGAATGAAGGTAGTTTCACCTTGCGGCTATGAAAGAAAGAAAGGTCAGTACATCGTCAAGAGGGCGAACATCGAATGGAATACATACTCAGCACGGTTGCCGTTGTCCCTCTGGGTCAGCATAATGGCTTCCGCTACGAAGCGTCCCTGATCTGGTGTGCAGAAACCAACGACATCGCCAATACGGGGGTAGGTCTTCTTGTTACCATGAGTGACGCCCATGCCACCTCCAATAGTAACGTTGAACCCCTCTAGCTCGCCGTTCTTGCCAACAATGGCGATGTAGCCAACATCATTGGTGAACACGTCTACGTCGTTCGTGGGCGGCACAGCGACGGCGATTTTGAACTGAGATGTAAAAAGTCAAAACAGTCAGTGTCAACCAAGCGAGGTAATCAATGGGTAGGAGACTGACTTTACGAGGAAGATAGAACTCGCCGTAGAGTGGTTCATGGTCTTGGAGGGCTTCACCTACGACTAGCTTCTTGTCGAGCCAGATTTCGTGGTATGCCGTGGTGCGAGGAATCAGGTGCTCGCTGACATCCCTTGCGAATTGATACACTTCGCTGTGCAACTTTGACATCGTTGGAATAGATGAGCAAACAACATTTCTATCTCAGCCATCAGCTTTCCATTCTAACCAAAAGTAAGAAATATGACCCTACCTGTTGACATCACCACACGCTGCAAGCGTATCCAGCAGCACGCGGTTAATATCCTGGATCGCAGGCTTTAAATGCCTCTTGATGACACCATGGAACTGGAAAGTCTGTCTCGTCGTAATCTTGAAAGTTCCGGACCCATGTTCATCAGCAATCTGGTCCATCTGTAGCCACTGATTAGGCTTGCAGACTCCACCAGGCATCCTGACACGAATCATAAAGCTATACGCTGGCTCAACACCCTGCGCCTGCCTCTCGTCTCTGATATCGCGATCATCCTGCTGGTAAATCCCATGGAACTTGGTGAGCTGCGTATCACTCGGCGCCAGCGCGCCAGTGCTGGTATCTTCCAAGCCCTCCGCAATAGTACCGCGCAGGTACCCAGACGCAGCCTTAATGTGCTCGTTCGTGATCGGTTCAGGCTCAGCCTCTGTAACCTCGACCGCATCTACGCCCAGCGCCTTCCACAACGTCGGCTCCCACAACGCATATCCCGTCTTCCATCCGTCCGCATCTTGATCGTCTCCAAGCCCCAACGGCGCAACCTTCTCGCCTCCAAGCTTCTCCACCCTCGCATCGAGGTCTTTCCCTGGTTTATTGTAGTACCCCACATCCTCGGACCTAGGCCAATAATGACTATCGCCCATTGCGAACACGCTGTACTTCACACCGGCGAGGACCGCCTCCCCACGAGCAACAGCCGCGTTCAGCGCCTTGAAAAACTGCCGGCCGTTCTGTGGCGGCTCTCCTTGGCCTGCTGTGCTCGTCACGAACGCCACATGCGCTTCCTCGCCTCGAAGGCCTTCGAGACCGACAGAATCGAACGTCTTGATGCTTGTAGCGAGTCCACGCGCCGCTCCGCGTCCAGCAAGACGCTTAGCCACCTTCTCCGCTGCACCTCCATCCGAGGCATAAAGCACCAACAAAGGCTTGTGTTCCATACCCGCTACGAGGTTACTGTACACAGCCTTGGCACGAGCACGGCGGGCCTCTTGCACGCGTCCGCCGAGGCTGCTAACAAGCTCCGAAGCCAACTTAGGTTCGGCGAGGGAGAGCTGGGAGAGATGGTTCTGCCTATCGAGGAAAGTCTTCAGCTCGTTCTTGATAGCGTCGGAGTCGAGACTAAAGGGCTCCTCGCGCGTCGGATCCCAGCGGTAGAGCGGCCAATATCCCGCATCGACTGCAAGTTTCGTCTCTTTCAGGACTTCTAATGCGCTCACGTCTTCTGAAGAGTAGGGAAGATGCGCCAGGACGACAGAGGGACCATTGTATTGATCTGCCTCCATGAAACATTGAAGGACTTGGGAGTATGAGGAGAACAAGGCACAAGACGCAACAAAGACATCGCCGTGGTTCATCGCATACAGTCCAACATCCTGCTTGCGGCGTGCAGGGTCAACACTAGCGCGGGAAGAGTAGGATGACGTATCGAGCAGGAGAATGTTGACATTAAGCTTGCTCGCGAGTGCGTGATGCAGACCTGAAGCACCTAGATCGTACGACCACGCGTCGGAGCCAATGATCCAACGCGAGCGTGCGGGAAGGTAGGCTTGGAGGTCTAGGATACGCGCCGCGGCGGGGTGTGAAAGATGCATGTCCTGGAGGTTCTCCACAATCTGCGAGCCGAGGATCTTGGATTTGAGAGGGTCGTCCTTGGAAAGGGCCCATTTAGAGAGGAGGGAATGCAGTTGAGCGGGGGCCGTGCTGTCCTGAAGGAGGTCTTGGACAGCAGCAAGGAGATCTGCGCGAAGGTCGAGCTGACCCCTCACACGGCCGAGGGCATACTCAGGAGTGGTGGCGACTGCTCCTTGAGAGGCAACGAGTGCTGGATCATTAACAATCTCAAGACGATCATTGAAGAGGTGAGAGAGGATTTTGGTAAATGCAAGCTCGTGTTTTGGTATCTGTGGGATCGTACATTCAGAGGCTGAGGAGGGCGAGACACCGAGGGTAAGCCGTGTGGATGGGGAGCTCTTAGAGGCAGCCTGTTCTAGTAGATTCTGCACATCAGCGGCATTGATGTTATCTATGCTACCGAGAACACCACTCTGGACGACGGGTCTGGATTGGGGTTCACGTTGCTGAAGGGCACTGACAACTTCGAGGTAAAGAGGAAGCCATTTTGTTGTCCATCTGTGGACCTGCTCAAGGACGATGACACGGGTGGCCGTGGTAGGGATAACATGCAAGAGTTTGGAGGGGGGAAGCGGGTTGAGAAGTGAATGGAAAACATACGACACGCCATCGACTTCAGGGAACGTCTCGGTCTTACCAAAGACGAGAATAACGGTGTGGGCATCGGCTGACCCTTGCCTGGAGACTGCGCGCAAAGGGCGACGCGTATGTGTTAATGTTTCAAGGGCAGCGGTCTCGTACTCCTTGTATAGGACCGAGGCTGTGGAATCGGCAAGAGACTCCGAGTGCTGTTCTCCAGTGGGAGTCACATGGCCCGGTGTTACTGGGTGTTTCTCACTCAATAGGAAAGGCAGCACGCGGTCTTCCGGGAGTTCCGAAAGAGGTTCGTGGGAGGTGCCGGGATAGAATGCATGGACGACGGCCTTGCTCTGAGTGACGGCTAGGCGAGATGCGAGGAGGGCGTTGTCGTGTGCTTGTTGTGGAGTTGAAGAGACGAGGAAGAAGGGAACGGCAGCACGGAGAAGGAGGGCGTCGGAGAGATCGTCCTGGAGTGCAATGTGGAGGACGACGGGGCGAGAGGAAAACTCTGCGAGATGGAGGACCAGACGGGTGAGGACTTGGGTGTGAGATGAGGTGGTCAACGAGACAAGTCTAGCGTCAGTATTTCTCAGAATAATTTCGCCGGCGTCAGAGCCCAAGGGAGCAGAGAGGATCCTCGGTTTGTGATCCGCACTTGCAAAGAGCCTGTAGCTGGACGCAAAGGCAGACGGCTGAGAGACGACCAGGACGTCGGACGCAAGGAACGCAATGCGCGCAACTGCCGCCAACGCAGACATGATGGCGTAGTCTATGTTTTCCTTTCCCTCTAAAAAAAGTGAATTGCTCGAAAGCACCTCATTCATTTGCCAGTATTTGCAATCAAATCTAATCTGATCCGCAGACTTATGCCCAACCGCATCCTTTTCATTGGTCTCCTCGTTGCCCTCCTCGTTGCCCTCCTCGTTGCCCTCCTCGTCAAGCCCCTTCAAGCCCCTCTGCCGCACACTGGAAATGTTCTCTTGCTCACCGCACATCCCGATGACGAGTGCATGTTCTTTGCACCAACGCTCCGCGCCCTCGTTCGCGCGGAAACTCCCGTATACTCTCTCTGTCTCTCCGTCGGCAACGCAGACGGCCTAGGCACCATACGGAGAGACGAACTAGCCCGCAGCCTTGAACTTTTGAATATTCCTGCGCACAGAAGATGGGTCATCGATCACCCTGACCTGCAAGACAATTTTACTGTACATTGGGGTGCAGACACTATAGCCAGCGTCCTGCACCCATACGTCCAGTCTAACAACATCGAGACAGTACGTTGTCTTCTTCATGTCCAGCAAGTGTGCGACTCACAGAGCACAGATTCTTACCTTCGATGCTGGCGGTATTTCCGGTCACCCGAACCACTGTTCCCTCTCAGGCGGCGTTTCTCGTCTACCTGCCCCACCAAAATTATACACCCTCGTAACTCGTCCAATTCATGCAAAATACATTGGCGTCATCGCCCCCCTTTTAGCCAAGTTGTCACTCTATCAAGATCGTGTCCGAATATACCCCGTGATTTCTCAACCTTTTAATCAGCTCCTCCATTTCGCAACGCAGACCAGCCCTCCCCAGCGGGTCGTCGTTTCTGGATTATACGACTACCTTACTGCTCTTCAAGCAATGCGTGCACACGCAAGCCAGCTCGTGTGGTTCCGCTGGTTTTATGTGCTCTTTTCCCGATACATGTGGGTCAATGAATTGGTAGAAATCTCGTCGTCTCCCGTCAAATGATCTTATAGTGTTGTGCGTATAATAGAATTCCTGATTATTACTACTCAAAAGACGAAGACGAAAGAAATAAATATAACAAAAGTGGGTTCTAACAATTGGGTGGTCGTTAATCTACCGAGTTCATTATTCATCATAAACAATCTGTCATAGGCTTCAGTTCTTGCAATTTCGTAAGAGCCTTGGAACATAATGTGGTGACGTTTCCAACACTTCCTCCTCAATATCGTAGTTGTATTCATCGTCTCAGGCTTTTACGAAAGCCTAATCATCCGAGACGAACGATCTTGCGTTAGACAGGTACCATCCCGTATTGGGTAGTGGAATCGGAGGGTCCCATTCCGTTATAACCGAGCCTGCCTGTTCAAAGATCTCTTCTGCACTTGGACCTGATTCATAGGCTGATACGTTCGCAAATCTCGCGGGCTCATTTTCCTCGATGAACGAGCCTTCGTTAGGCACGGTCTGTCCCGTCTGGGGTAGTGGAGTCTGAGCCGCTTGTTTCGTTGGAGCCGAGCCTGCCTGTCCACTGATCCCTTGCGCACTTGGACCCGATTCATTTGCTGATACGCCCGCAGAATTCACGGGGCCACCTTGAACTTGGTTTGTAGGGCTGGGCAGTCCCGGCTTGGGTGATAAAACCGGAGTGCTTGGTACCGTTGGAACCAGGAGCGTCGTTCCACGGCTCGCTTGTGCATCCCGTGTCTCTGTAAATAAGTTCGGAAGACTCCTGGCGCGCTGAGGCCCGGCATTTTGCTGGTTATCGCGCGTTGTAATTTCTTCTAATGAACGACTCAAACGACTGGGCACTCTCGTTGTCGCGCTTTGAGAATCCTTCGCGGAAGCCAAGGAAACATGAGACGGTATTGCCTGTTTTTCAGGAGCCGCCGTGTTTCTAGACGCCTCCATAGGTTCCGGATGTTGAGTAACAATCGGCCGATTTTGACCTGGCTGATTTTGGCCTGGCTGATTTTGACCTGGCTGATTTTGACCTGGCCGATTTCGACTTGGCTGATTTTGACCTGGCTGATTTTGGCCTGGCTGATTTTGGCCTGGCTGATTTTGACCTGGCTGATTTTGACCTGGCCGATTTCGACTTGGCCGATTTTGGCCTGGCCGATTTTGGCCTGGCTGATTTTGACCTGGCTGATTTTGTAAACCGGCCCCCTGCGTGCTCGTGCCGGTAATATATGTCGAATTGGGGGGTCTAGAGGTCGTTGGATAAGCAGATGTGGAAGGATAAGATTGGTTGTTGTTCCCTACTGCGGGGTCGAATGGAGATTCTTCCGTAGTATTTTGGACTTTATACATTTCCTTAGGCGATTCACAAAATTGCAAACCTTTGCCTGAAATCCCTGCGAAATAGTCATCGGGATCCGGCGGCGGAGGACGATATTCATTTACCATGCCAGTGGCTTGCGCAGGCGCCCGATTAGTAGAGTCGGGATGCAAATATTGTTTCCCTGACTTCCCAAAGTCTACTTCATACGAATATCCTCGACCGGCGTCTCCGCGTCTGGAAGGTAGCACCGTGTGAATCGTGGGTGGGTCATGGTAACGATCTCTGGGAAGGCCACCTCTGATTTCTACAGGCCCATTGAAGTTGTACACCGGACCATTGTAGTAGTGTACGGTCTGAGCAGACCTCGATAGTATCTGAGCACCCGGGTCCAGTGCAGAAGGATTCCTTAAGCTCTGTCGCCCTGGATTAGGATTATAGATATGTTCTGTCGTTGGTGGCGGATGAGTATCTAGTTTAGACTTTGGTGAGCCCTGACGCCCAGTATAGAAAGGGTTTGAGTAAGAATTTGGTTGATCTTTGACAGATTCCGGGATCGCATGAGTCTCAGCCATATTGAGATTCAAGCACGAGATAAATACGGAAGATAGATCGGCCTAGTTGTGGGATGAGACGGAGCCTTGTGTCAAGGCTTGAATAAATATTGCACCAGTCACAATGCAATCGTTGTTGTGGCCCATATTGTGGCGTGGCGTCAAGGTGATATAAAAGCTTGTTGTGCTGGAGGCAGTTACGAGAATAATAACGACCTTGTGAATGACAAAACAAAGCAAGAGAAAGATAAATACGGCAACCACTCATTCTCTCTCTGTGGGTCCAAGGGTAGCAACGATTGTAGATTATTTGATGATGATTGTCTGCCCAGCAGTCTCAAGAATTTATTGAACAGAATCTACATATGCATATACCATTGAATCTGTTCATCGACAAACCTCGGTGTGTCAATTTGTACAACTAAGCCTTCTGATTTCTCGCTTCTGTAATCGTCTCTTGTAGAACGCGGATGATCGTATCTACGTCATCCCTTCCAGCACCAACAACAGATACACCCATGTGCCTAATTCAAGCAATTATTAGTTCAATGAGCACAATAATAACAAAAATACAAAAAACGAACCCAATGCGGAAGTACTTGTCTAGAAAAGTAGTGAGAGATATGGTCATTATTTGTTCCAGCGTCTTGAAGAGCAAAAGACGCTCACCTTTGATCTCAGCCAACAACCCTCCAGCAATAACGACCCCGCGCTGGTTAAATCGCGGTATTATGTCCGATGCCCCAAGACCATCTGGAAAATATAGCTGAATCACCAAGTCAAGGTCATTTCTAAGTAAATTGATAGATCGAACTGGATACCGTCGTCATTCCATTCGCAGCAAATGCTGGCTCAAGTGCAATTTGCTTTAATCCAAGTTCTGTTGCGGCGTCCTTGACACGCTTAGAGGCCTCACGATGTAGGCGGAAACGCTCTTCTAGAGATGGTCCGGTGCGTGTCATTTGTTGAAGGGATGCGAGATAAGACTGGATAAGGTTGACTGGTGGTGTGGCAAAATAAGCAGGATTGCCAGCCTCGTATGCCTTCATTATTGGTAACCATCTATTGGACACATTAACTGAATCAGTCGACGATTACGGACAAGTCGTACGTACTTCTTCCAGCTGGCATAGTACGAGGTTACAGGTGAAGGTCGTGTTTCAAATATCTGTCCCAACGACCATTACCAGACTATATTTTCTGTGCAGAAGTTGAGATCACCTTGATGGCTCTCTGACTGGCGAGAACAATACTAAGTCCAGGTGGCGTTCCAAGTCCTTTTTGGCTAGCGGTAAGAACTATGTCGAGATCCCAGTCGTCGAAGCGAATCTCTTCACTGCCGACGGAACAAACGCAGTCAGCGACAACCTTGCGCGAAAAAAAAGAAGATATAAGCCAGATCCGAAAACCGTATGATATTGCCTCACAAGGGTTTCTGGAGATATCCGCCTGACAGTTTCCGCGATAGACTTGGCATCCGATAGAACTCCTGCGAGGATTTGGGTTGATGTAATAATTACCAGTCAAGAATGAGACGACAAACCTGTTGAAGTGTCAACATGGGTAAAGGTAAGGATCTTGTATTTCTTCTTCTTAAGTGCCTCCTCAACTGCGGCCTGTTCAACAACTGCCCCTAGTTTGGCCTTGAGCATGTCGACTTTAGCTCCGTAAGTCTGAAGACTGCATCACGCAGGTTATCAGAACGATGCGATTCATTCCGAGTCAGCCATAACACTAACCAGTCGGAGAAACTGTCGCCAAAATATCCACTGTGTAGCACCAGCGCGTTTTCTCCGGGCTCCACGAGATTAGCTGCAACCTTAAGAGTCGTTAGATTGGGAGAGCAATGGCCTCATGGATCTTGCCTGATCCCATCCCAGGGTCCCGCTGCCGCTGATTAAAAACGGTTGTGCACGTTTCGTAAATAATACTTCTCTATTCGAAGTTCAGCAACCATTACATTGAAAACACGAAGCTAACTCGCCGTGTCAAACGAATAGCATCACCAAAGATCTTGACAAAGTCTGGCGACACGTGCGATACGACAGGAGCAGCATTTGCAAAGAGGACCTGATTGAAAGATGAGCCCCTACGTGAGTTTACATTTATGTCTAACTATTCCAACCTCATCGGAGACCTCGATTGGACCTGGAATTCTGCATGCAAGTTAGTCTGGACGCGTCAATTTTGAGACGGAAGAACTAACACAAGGAGTCTAGAAAAACGATTGTCAAACAAAACATCGATTGAACTGGTGAACTAACTCACTTGTGAGGTAGCTACAATGTCGTCATTAGGACAACAAGTAAGAACCATATGGCGTCGACGTACCTGCTTGAAATCAGAAGTGGATGACATGGTACGTCGTGTTGGGAAGAGTGATTGTAACGGCCTGAGTTTGAGGAATCGGGATGAAGCGAATGGCCGGAGACGTGACTGGAATACCATAAAATCACTAGCCAACATGCACATGTGAATCTCTCAATCTCCGAAACTCTGCTCTCTTTTACTGATCAGCTCAAACTCTCAATCTTCCGATGCAGTGGAACATAAACCACAAGTGACCATTCAACGGAGGTGCGGACGCCCGCATGAGTTCAAGGGACGGAGACACGGATCAAGACGTTGCCGTTCCGTCTAAAATATACTGTACAATGTGTTTAATCGACTACAACACCGGCGTTAATCTAAGGGGTCTCTTCCACAATCGCCTTTTTCGCGTTCTTTGCTTCGTTAAATGACGCTCGGAGGGTCTTAGCGATTCTATCAACGTCCCCGCGTTCAGCGTCTACAACAGAGGTTCCCATGTGTCTAAAAGTCATATAGTCGTTGAAAAGACAAACATGTTCAAAAAACGACGAACCCTATACGGATATACTTGTCTGTGCTCGCAATATTAATCAGACAAATTCAGACAGTTCAAGGTCATACAGTTAAGGCACACCTTTCGCGTCGCCCAAGCCTGCAGCGATCGTAACGCCTTTTGATGCCATACGAGGAACAACATCGGAAGCCAAGAGACCATCCGGGAGATAGATCTGCATCATACTCATGAATCTCACCGCGTTTTAGAAAACAGTGTCAACAAACAGCAGTCATTCCATTAGCTGCATATGCAGTATCTTTCGGCACCAGTGACAGGCCCAACTGGTCTGCAAGAGCCTTTATACGTCGGCTGACTTGTTTGTGGATTAGGTATCGCTCATTCAGCGATGGCGAGCGACTAGTAAGCTGAGTTAACGAGGCATGATATGCCCTTATCAAGTTGACAGGTGGGGTTGCGAAATATGCTGCGATTTTGTTGTCATACGCTCTCATAATAGGTATCCATCTGTAGAGGAATCAGAAACACACAAGGTCATTGCAACGTATCATGCCAAACTTACTTTGCCCAACTGGCAAAATATGTCTTCACTGGTGTTTTCCTTGATTTAAAGACCTGTTGGCCTGTCGGATACATATCATGTCAATCTGCTAAAATTACCACACCTCTATGGCTCGTGGGCTGGCAACCAGGATAGAAAGTCCAGGAGGAGCCCCGAGCCCCTTCTGGCTAGCCGCGGTCACAACGTCAAGCCCCCACGCATCCATTTTGAGTTCCTCACTACCGACGGAGCATACACCGTCCACAACGACCTAGCCGGTGACTCGTGAGAAGGAGGAGCCCAAACGGAACTGGTTTCTGAAGACATACCAAAGTGTCGGGTGAGGTGCATCTCACGGTGGCGGCGATCGCTTTCACGTCGGACAATACACCTTCCCTGTGTTTGAGCATTTCTGGACCACGGTTCAAAGACTGTTCTCCACTCACCGGTCGATGTATCAACGTGGGTGATAGTGATTGCTTTGTATTTTTTGGCTCTCAGTGCAACCTCTATCTCTTCAAGACCAATACGGGAACCGTACTCGGCCTTAAGAACTTCAGGCTTTCCACCATATGCCTTTATACTTCATGTTGGATATCAATCAGAACTTAGTTGACTCGGAGACAAGTATTGCTCGTAGCACGTCGTGACATACCAATCTGCAAATCCAGCGCCAAAATAACCTGTCTGTAGGACTAACACATCCTCATCGTGCTCCACCAGGTTGGCAGCAACCTACGGCACCGCAAAAGAACACATATCAAATCCACTGGTAGAAGCGAAGCTTACCTGGTCCCAACCGAGCGTTCCGCTCCCACCAATGAGAAATGGGAGCCCATCTTGGGTGTCTACAACCTTTCTATGGTAGGTCACGAAATAGCCATTTAAACCTAATCATACTGATACAGAGTAACGGTACCTTGTCATCTGCAGACATTCTTGGAATATTGATATAAACTCTGGAGAAACGTGGGAGAGCGGGGGCTGAGCGATAGCATGTAAGACCTGTTTTAAGTTAGGTATTGGTTATCAAAGTCAAAACAAATCCACTTCATCGGTAACTTCCACAGGGCCAGGGATACTATATCAAATCCCTGAATACGTGGCATGCGGTCTTAAGCATGAAATGAAAAAGACGCACGCGAGAAGTCTGGAAAAGGCGGTTAAATCAGTTTCAGGCCTATCTGACCCCGAGAACAAGCTATGCTCACTTGTGAGGCTGTTGTGAAAAGTGACAAGCACCTCAGTTTGGTCCAAGTGACTGACGTGAAGACTATTTACTAACCTGGTTGGGCTTGGGCATGACTGGCAGTCAGGTATTATCGACGTGGGTCCAAGTGTATAGGAGCAGAATGGTAGATTCTCCGCGATTCTAGTCAAGGAACTCCACGTATGTTGAACGTACAATAGTATTAAAAGCCCCGCGGCAGACGGCCCGGAGACTTTAATAGATTCTTGAGCATTTGGTGCTCATGACGTATGTATTCCAAGGATTTCATAGATCGTCATCGTCAATATCGTGCATATGCCATCATGGCCAGCTGTTTTCCAACTTTTGCAGTGAAAGAGTAGTTGACAATTTAGTTACAACGCTGAGTCATGCTATAGGAAAGGCTACATGAAATCCCAACATCGATGGGTGGTATTACTTTTGGTACTTAGATACTGCAACGCCCTGGATGGTCTGGGCGGTCTAAGGCTGGGATAACTAGTCGCTGAGGTTGCGTTGCGGTGGGTGTACCAATAATCAGAACTGTGGCCTCCGGCAAACGAATATAGCAGCAACGAGTCGGACCAGCCGACGAGGTAACCACAATGAAGGAGTCAAGAACAAATATGGCTGATGTGTCGCGACACTAAGCAGGGAAAAAAGACAGCGATACATTATCGCTTGCGAAGAAGGTCGAAGGATTTTTCGGGTGCGTCGTGGTTGTAGTCGTTTGCATATAAGATTTAATCCACCGAAGATACTCAAGCGGCAAATGCTACGTACTGCAACACCACAATGCATAGAAAGCCGATGTTCAGTACTCCAAGAAGTGAAGGAATAAGACAACACACAGCTGCACAGAAAAAATCACTCAGAATATTTGTCAACGGTTTGGACGCGTTCATAAATTTCCCGTTTTTTCCTCGACTCTTGCAAAGCTTCTTCTCTCTGCTTCATCTTCTGTCTCCTCCGTTCATCGTCCCGAAGAACGCCTTGATACATGCTCTGAAAAGATAAGGGAAAAAAGTTGTCACGAGCCGGTAACGCGACTCACCTCGCGTTCCTGCTCTTGCTGGAAGTGAACAGCATATATCGTCAGCGAGGATAGCAGAATAGCTCCGAAGAGCGTCAGCTTCGCTCCTCTATTCTGCATCTGGCACAAGTCTATCGGAGTGTTGGAAAAGACATGCTTACTATACGCACAGACCATGATTTCTCAAACAACAGAGGCAAACACTGTCTGTTCCTCCCTTCTCTCATCTTCCGAATATTTATCACTCTCCCAGTCGTGTCTCATGGGTTATCTTGAGGTGCGCAAATGCGAAAATCATAGAATGGTCAATTATTCATTATGCATCAGGAGTTTGAGTCACTTCTGAAGGATGTGGTTCTAGCGAAACGACTATCGGCTTCGAAGATGTCAAATCTAACGGATATCGCAATGAAGTCTATGGAGGTACGTTCAACCTATATATGCCGTTGCTGTGAGTTTACATGAGAGCTTCAGAATGATACACAACTTGTCTCCACGCTTTATCGGACACACAAATCCCTTCCTCCAACTGCGAAAGTGTCAAGCTTATGCGTTTTTGATGCTCTGTCTAGGGCTGCTAAACATAACGTCAACAAGAATGGGCTTTCTGGCGAAGCCAAAACAACAAAGGGAAATTGTATCACTTTCCTGTCCAAAATTGAAGGTGTTCTAGAGGGGCTCTTCCAGGACATGATGACTATTGGAAACTCGGAAGCGAAGGTTAGTTGTTTCAAAAAAGTTACTGATAGCAGATGGTTTTTTTTCTTTGCTCTGGTAATTTTTGGACCAGTAGTCGCCGAAAGGCCTGATACCATGTCCTTACTTTTCCACAAGCTTACTTTGGGAATGCAAAGCCACGTCTTCCGCGCTCTTGTCGGTGCTGCGCGGTTCTATCATGTACCCTCTTGCTTTGACTTCTCATGTCTTAACCAGTATGATAGAGGCAGTCCTGACGTCCTTACTGTTACTTGTCTTACAGGAAAAGACCAAGAAAATTCTTGATATATGGGTGAAAGGGAGCACGTTTCCGCCCAATATTCTTACGCGATTGTCGAGCTTGGTGGAAAGAACAGAAAAAGGTGCATATTCTTCCCAGTCCTGTTCGCTAAGTATTCCCCTTGTAAAAATCAGCATTTTTTTGCATCCCCCACGTTTCGTAATATGAGAACACAACTGAATTAATGAATGTTCTGTCTCAGTGCCCGAAGTATCGTCCGGTGCCGTCGTTGACCCACGTATTCCTATTGTCCAACCCGCGACTACGACGCCCCCCACCACCGCCCCTCCTACTCCCGCAATGGATCCTCAAGCCACGTTGTTAGCATTGTTGGCGCAGGCTGCCCAGGCCGCAACTGTTCCAGTGTATGTATTAATTTCATGCCAGGTTTTGATCACGCTCATCAATTGCTTTCTAGGCAAACAAGTATAAATACCGGGGTTGACACAGCACAACTAGCACTTCTGCAGCAGTTAGCTTTAGCACAGACAGCAAATAATGGAGCACCTTCTCAGCCAACGCCATCGCAGGCCCACCCTGCATTGTCACACTCTGCATTTCCTTCACCGTCGTATCGAGAGGAACCGAGTTATAACTCTCATCTGAGTCATCATAAAGACCTCAGATCAAATGGGCCTCAGAGCTCAGAACGTGTGAATGCGTACGATGATCAGCTTGAGGATCGGTCAAGCCAAAAAGGTGGTTATAGAGGCGGCTTTCGTGGCCGTGGTCGTGGGAGGTGGGATGACCGTGATCGTGACCGTCATCGAGAACGAGATGATAGGAGTTCGCCTCGTAGGATACGGCGAAGTCGTTCAAGGAGCCCATCCAGGTATGGAGCTCGGCGTGATACGAGACCCTACAGTCCACCTCGTAGGCCAAATCCTGCGTCAATGGAACCTCATAGTCGTGGTAGTGCAGATTCCGGATCGCCTGAAAATGATGGAAAGGACGAATTCGGTCGCGATATTCGACCCCAATCACCCGACAGAGACAAAGCATCTCCAAAGGTTGATACACCACGATCACCACGCTTTTCACCCGTCCGTGCCTCCACTCCTGCTCCTACCCCAAGCACTTCGCAGATCACCCCAGACTCGACCGTAGACATCACACCTGCACCCACGAGTAATCACGACCAAATGTCATTATCACCATTGATAGCTGCGAATACATCTTCCGGCATAGGTAGTGCAACCATTGTCTCGAGCACAGCCTCTACACAACCGGGCTTGGACAATTTTGACCCAATGACATTTGACTTTACCTCGCCAGCGTCATGGGAGGCTTTAGGGAAAATGTGGCACGTTACGAAGGGGTATTTGCCTTCAACTGAGGAACTTTCTCAATTCGTTTTTACCAGCGGGCAAGCAGCCTTTGCGCCGATGGTTCAAGCACAAAAATGGCAAAGCACGCCTGATTCTCAAGCATGGCGAGGCGGAGGGAGAGGTGGATATAACAGAGGTCGGGGAGGGTTGCATAATAACGTGAGAAATACTCAGGAAGAATGGGGGCAATACGAAGTGGATAACAAGACTGACGCTATTGTTCTTGGGGAAGAGTCCGGATCTCCTGTTGAAGAGACCAGGATGCAAGTGGACAGAAGTACTACCGATGAGGCCAATCACACTGGTACGGTAAAATGCAAAGGGTAGGAGACAAATGGGTATTTGTTCGGGAGCCGGTTAGCATATGATGATAATTACACTCTCGCAGTAGTCTGTTAATTTATTACACCACCTCATCATCCTCCATTCGGGTTAATTGAAATGATTGTTCAGGTCTTCCAAGTTCGGAATAGGTGTATAGAGTTCTGGGCAGCGTAGGATATCCGTTTAAAAAGCTTTTACTTGAGAACGGATTTGGCCAAAAGATTGAATAGGAGGCAGTGGCAGAGATGATACCAATGAGGCTGCCTACAATGACGTCTTCTTTATGATGCCGCTGGTTCGTGAAATTAAGCAAGTATAAACGCTCGGAATCAACAAGGCTCACATAATCTTGGATTCGAGAAATAGCCACAAAGGCTGCCCATGACAAGGGTAAAAGAGTCAAGACAAATTTGCCTAATCTACTTGATAGCAGAGATCTAGGGGGGTATGAAACGCTGAAGCACCAGGCTGCAGTCATGCCCGCTATCCAAAGAGATAAAACAGTCATTCCTGAGAATGCTGTAGAGGAATGACCAGAAGGAAATGATTTTCTTCCACTCAGGATGATATATTCATTTCTGTCCAAGTGGATTGAGTGAGAACCAGTAAGTATGTCCGCATCTGCGTACCCTGTACATTGTTTGGTGATCTCATCCCAGGCGCACCGAGCAAGAAAGTCAGGTCGTAAGCGACCTGGAAATAGTCAGATTGTGTACGCGGTTTGAAGGAGCTGACCTAGCGCATGTTTTCCAAGCGTGGTGAAAAGATGTGCTAGCCCACTAGAAAAGCTCAGTCCGTTGCGCTTGTGAGCAACGAAAACTCACGTTGCGGTAGATATCACAATAACACCGTGATGGAATTCCATAATTGAACTCCTCATCCATCCTGAAATTGCAAAAATGAAGATGGGAACGAAGAACGCAATGATATGATTCAGGGGAGAGCTGATACTATGCAAGTAGCACAAATACGTGTAGTTTATAATACTAATTAACACAGAGGCAAGAAACTTACGTGTCCTTTCCATGAGGATGGTTGATAAGGGGATCATTTAGGTTAAATGGTCTTCCATAAACAGGAAGCTCTCCTGCTATCCAAGAAATTATCCAGATGAATAGAACCACGACCCTGTATAAATTGTGTTCAATGAAACTTTCAATTCTGAGGGTATTGTGTAGGGCACCAATCTATCGCATATGACCTGTCAGTCCAGTCAAAAGAAACGGACCCAAAGAACAGCGTTGAGCGAGGATGCATAGGCATTTCGACTTATTCTTATTGACACGGAAGCAACAAGTGCAACCTGAAAAATGCTTAGGAGAGTCACACTGTGACATAACGCGATCCGGACGCCGATTTGTGTTTCAGAGCCTACGCGTCTTCTGTTTATTCGACTACCATCATGGCAAAGCACAAGCCTTCAACGACGCGTGCCAAAGAACAGACATCCCTTGACGCATTTTTTGGGGGAGGAAAACCCAAAAAAGAAGCGCATAACGCGTCGAATGGCACACGAGCGGCTGAGGAGTCCAACGACGAGGATACAGATGTCGAGATGTCGGATGCTCAACAAACGACGAAGAAAGGCGTCAAAGCTGCTGCCCCAGATGCATCAGACCTCCCTCCAATTCACAAAATTCCTGCCATATTCTCTGACCTTGTCAGTCGAATCCCGGAAATTAAGGAGGTAGCAGAGCACGTTGCAGGTCGCAAACTACGCGTTGCAACCATGTGTTCTGGCACTGAGTCTCCTCTTTTGGCCCTTGAACTCATTCAGAAGTCCATCCTTGATCAGCACGGCCTTCATCTCGAAGTCGAACACGTGTTTTCGTGTGAGATTGAGCCTTTCAAGCAGGCTTACATTGAAAGGAACTTCCATCCTCCTCTTCTTTTTCGTGATGTCTGCGAGCTTGGTGATGATGAAGCGTGAGTTTTTCCATTCCTTGCATGCCTTGTTTTTCACACTTTGCTGCTCTTATCAGACACACTGCCTATGGAGCACTTGCTCCCGTTCCTGGCGATGTCGATATCTTAATCGCTGGAACGTCTTGCGTTGATTACTCCAATTTAAACAACCAGAAACAGGACATTGATGCCAGTGGAGAATCTGGCCGCACGTTCCGTGGAATGATGACTTGGGTCAAACGACATAGGCCTCCCCTTGTTATCCTTGAGAATGTCTGTTCTGCACCTTGGGACAAAGTGAAGGAATATTTTGAGAACAACAACTATAGTGCTGAGCACCAAAGAGTCGATACCAAACAATATTATATCCCTCACACGCGGACTAGAGGCTACCTTGTGGCAGTTGATAAGAAAGGATCGAGCATTCCTAGCAAATGGTCCGACTTGGTCAAGAATAAGCTCAAGAGGCCTGCTTCATCGACACTGGATGCCTTCCTTCTTGCATCGGATGATCCTCGTATACATCAAGCCAGGCAGAAGCTCGTTCAGGAGAGTTACAATGCGCTTGATCGACGAACAGGTCGTACAGATTGGAGTCGTTGTGAATCACGCCATCAGAGGGCCAGACTCGAGGAAGAGTTGGGAGCCAAACGTCCATTAACCAGTTGGGACGAAGGTTTGTCGTCATTACACTGCTGTAACTGGAAGGACTGATGTCGTTTCAGGTGGTTTTTGTAAATTACCAGATTTTGCTTGGGGAGATTGGGGCGTTGGCCAGGTAGAAAGAGTCTGGGACTTGATGGATATTAGTTTGCTTCGTTCTGCTACCAAAGGCATTGATCCATCTTACAAGACGTAGGTCGTGATCATCCTTGGCCTATAGCTGAAGCTGATGCACTGATACAGTATAGTCTGGAATCTTTCACAGAATGTCGACCGAACCATTGGTTCCAACAAAGTCGGTATCTGTCCATGTCTCACTCCAAGTATGATACCATATATCACGAACCGTGGCGGGCCCATGGTTGGGCTTGAAGCCTTGTCTATGCAAGGTCTTCCAGTTGACAAACTCCTGCTCACTCGCGAAACTGAGGATCAGCTAGCGGATCTTGCTGGTAACGCAATGTCTACTACTGTAGTAGGCGCCTGTATCATTGCTGCCCTGGTGGCGGGCAAGAAACTTCTCAAAGCTGGTGATGATGTCCAGACGTATGAAACGAAAGCTGGCACCTATGGTTCAGGGGTAACTGCCATGGACGTTGACGCAGTCGTTGAAGTGCCTACTGCCAGTGTTATTGTAGGAGAGGACCATTTGGTGCAGGAACCACTCGACCTCTCCGTGACTAAAGCAGTGTCATTCCCTGACCTTCTGTCGGATGCTGAGAAGAGCGCTCGACTTTGTTCCTGCGAAGGCCGTTTGGATATAACAAGGAGGCCTCTTTTCCTGTGTCAAGATTGTGGCTCCTCCTCTTGCAAGAAATGTGGTGGACGTCCTGAGCATAATCCAGTCCCAATCGATGTCATTACTAACCCCCGCTTGCCACCTTCCGACTTCGCCAAGGAACTCGAGTCTACTTTACCGATGTGCATCACACTCTCTAACGTGAGTCAGGAAATACTGGATAGCCTCAAGGTTACGTCACAAGTCTTGATTCCTGAGCAAATGTGGTCGAGTTGGTCTGCAGCAGTCATCCGAGCATCCGGATATGAGCTCCGTTTTGTCGAGACGAAGCGTCAAGAGATCTGGAGTGCTGTCTATCGTTCACCGTTCGCGATGCTGGAACTGTTGTTGCATCCTCAACAGCCTGAATGGCGACTTTATGCCATGCCGGAGGAATATGATCCAGCAAATTCTGAGATTAGGCGTGTTCTGGAGTCTCCCATCGGCAGACTTATCATTAAGGACAACTTGTTCTCGGGTCAGTGGGAATTTGGCCTGCCCCATGTAACCTCCGTTTCCGTCAAAGTCAAAGGTGTCGGAGAACTCGTAGATTCCTGGGAAGCACGCATCGGTTTGGCAAATACGGAGTTCAGTACGAAGAAAGTCTTCTCTGCCCTACAGATTACAGTACCTCCTGAGAAGATCGAGCTTTTTGATCGCGACATCTCGGGAACGTACGACCTGTTTGAAAGATGCGGAACTGCAAATGGCGCATTGCACAAAAAGCAAGCTACGATAGCTGAGGTTGCATTACCACCAGTCTTCCTGTTCTTAGATCCTCATCGCACAGACGATTCGAAAGACGGTTTCGTATTTTCCATTAGCAAACGTAGATATGAATATGGTGAATCTCGACCCATCATCAGCAAGATGGCTACTTCGTGGAGACAGTCGAGTGAAGAAGACGAACAAGATGTTCTATGTCATATACCCTCGAAATGGGTGTCAACTGATGATGTCCTTCTCCAGGTCTGTCTCCATGATGAAACAGTTTCGATCTCATTGACACATCATCTAGGCTTCGGTTACAGCGAATGCCACCTTTGCAACGCCTTCAAAATCCCTTGAACCTTCTGTTTCCAAGGATGCATGTTGTAATGCAAATGCTCTCCTTGTTTGCAAGGTTCCTCTTCGTGGTCAAGCTAGTCCTGAGTGGCCACGAGGAAAATGGAAGGAAGTCGACAAAATTAATGAACGCGGTACATTCAAGGCTTTGGCCTGGCTATTGGAACGAGTTCGCCATGTCAATGAGAAATTCGTTGATTGGCACGAAGTTGTTACACCGACCGAGCCTTCAAACTGCGAGCGCTGTGCTCCCGCTGCCCCGGAGATAGAATGGAGACAGATCGGCAAGAAAATGGTCCCGGTTGAAGACCCCGTTCAGGCTGGAGAGTATGAACGAAGACTCAAGAGTCGCCCAAGCGCATTCATGACGGAGCTCAAACTCGATGAAAACAATGTTGGTAATGCCAGAATTGGAGTCAACATCCCTTCCCTTATTCACCGTGCTCTTTCACGCCTGCCCTCCGCAAATCGCAGCGAGCGCGCCATAGTGTCTTGGAGGATCAACACCAACTTTTCTCCTCTTGCGACTATCGACCATCCTCCTTTCACTATTTTAAGCAACAAGCTCGACAAAGAGCACAGTCAACCGCCGTCCTTTATAATCCCTCTAAGAAAAGAGCAATCACGTTCGCTGGAGTGGATGATTCGCCAAGAGTCTCACAACATGGCTCCCTTCGTCGAGGAGGAAGTGTCCGAAGCTATCTTAAGCCCACTCGGTTGGAGGGCAGAAGGTCGTGCCCAACGCCCAGTTCACATTCGAGGGGGTGTACTAGCTGACCAAGTTGGGTATGGAAAAACTGCAATCACTTTAGCTTTGATTGACTGTACATCCGCGAGCGTGAAGGAGGAATTCAAAAAGATGGGCGACGTTCTAGGAAAGATACCCGTTAAAGGCACGCTTGTTATTGTTCCTCCCCACTTGACTCTTCAGTGGAAGAATGAGGTTGAGAAATTCACCGGAGAAAACTGTTTCAAAGTCGAAGTCATTTCAAGTGTGGCAAATCTCAATTCCATTACCATCGCCAAAATCACAAAGGCTGATATTATTATTGTCGCTTCCAACGTTTTCAAGAGTAATGTCTATCTTGAGAATCTCCAGTCGTTTAGTGGTGCCGGAGAGCTTCCTGGGAAGGAGGGGCGTCATTTCAACGCACACTTTGACAAAGTCCTTGCTTCTCTGAAGTCACAGACAGAGATTCTGAAAACTCAAGGTGCCACAGCTCTTACGGAACGAATCAAGGTCGCTGAAGAAGAAGGTCAGTATGCGTCTTTGTCTATCGGACTTCAATGTTCAATTCGGACTATTTAGCTAAAAAGGCCGCCGCTGCCACCGCATTGCTCCAGTCCAAACGTTTGAAAGGCAAATCCTACAGGAAGGCGGTTGAAAAAGCCCAAATCAATGTCGACGCTAAATCCCCAGTCAAAAAGGAAATGAAGCCAATCAATGGGACGAACGGAAAGACAGCGAAGAGTCGAGGTTCCTCACTCACTGGAAAAACTGTCGAGGTCTATATTCAAAGTCTTCCCCCTGGAAAGGTTTTAGACAATGGAAAGAAGTCTAGCATCTCGTCTGTCGCCTCGACCCCTCCAGAAACAGAACCAGAGTTTGAAGCCTCTGAATCCATAATCGAAACTGAAACTGAGGATAACCACAAGCCACAGCGACGTGCTTCATTCAAGAGATCATTCGTGATCTCTAGCGACTCGGAGAATGAGAGCAATCAGGATGCGTTTAAGAAGCGCAGGAAGGCCGTGTCCAAGAAGCCTGTGCGAAAAAGCAGGAAGAATAGTTCAGATATGTCTTCTGACTATGAAGCAAGTTCCAGCGACGAGTCGGGATCTGAATTATCCGATGGTGAAGAATCGGCAGAGGAGTCAGCGTCTTCAAGTGACGAGGCAACACCGAAGAAACGCAAAACATCAAAGAACAAAGGCAAGGCAAAACCCAAAGTCGTTCCCCGACCGCGAGCCCACGGGAAAAAATCCGCTTCCTCGAGTTCAGAGGTCGAGATGGACATAGACACGGACGGCTCTACGACAAAGAAGGCCACAAAGCGCAAGGCTGTCGATGAGGATAAGCGTCCAGTCAAAAAACAGAAACGTGTTGATAGCGACCCATGGAAACTTGAAACGTCAGCTGTCCAAAAGGACTGGACCAACATGAAAGCACCTCCGTTGGAGATGTTCCACTTTGCGCGCAAGGTTGTCGACGAGTATACATACCTAGATGGGAAAGTTCACTCTCTCGTGACCAAGATGACTGCAGAACGAAGTTGGGTTCTTTCGGGAACACCGCCGATTCACGACTTTGGAGCACTAAAAACGATTGCCGCCTTTCTGAATCTCCATCTAGGAGTTGACGATGATGCTGAAGGGCAATCGGCTGAAATCAAGAAACGTCGCAGGGAGCAGACAGGTCTGCCACGTCATTTATGTATCTTGATGATACTGAGGACTGACTTGTCTTGCAGCTGTTGAACAGTTCCATTCATTCCGGGAAGTACACAGCCTTGAATGGCATGCCAATCGTGTCGAATTAGGTCAACGTTTCCTGGATCGCTTTGTTAGGCAGGTGTGTTGGTTTTTACAGAATCACATTCAAGGTCTTTTACTGAAATCTGCCAATCCAGAACATTGCCGAAATCGATGAAATACCGTGGACGGAAAAAATACAGCAAGTTATTCTTCCCGCAGCGGAACGCGCGATCTACCTTGAGCTCGAACATCACTTGCATGCCTTGGATATGACTATCAAAAGGGGCAAGAAGACGGAGAGTGATCGAGAACGCCGTTTGAACAAGTCTCTCGGGGAGAGCAAGTATGTGATATGTCATCGTCGTGGCGTGTATCTTATCAATAATCTTCAGGTCCGCCGAAGAAGCTTTACTGAAGCGATGCTCACACTTCGACCTTGAAATGACCAATGATAACGCAATGAAGGCTTGCGACGTCATCGTAAAGGAAAGGCAGAAACAACTGGATGAATGCAAAGCTGATCTCCTCAAATCGATTGAGGATGGCATAAAACGAGAAAAAAGCCTCGGATACCTAGGTTCCGAGTCCATGTTCGTCGAATGGATTCGAGTATCTCGTGGTGAGGAGGGCGTCGAAGATACCGAAGCATCACAGATGGTCGTACAACTGCTAGAAGAAGCGAGAGTTGATGAAGCCGGGCTCGAGAAACCCAAGAAGAATGTCAAAGATATCAAATTGTCCGAAAATTTGAAAGAACGGGCTTGGGAGCACCGAGAGAAGACCCACGAGATTAGACGTCTCACAAAGGAACTCGTTGGTCGTGTTCGCTCCCTCCGATATTTCAGTGTCGTCCGCGACCTTCAAAAACAGAGGGAGAAGCCACCAATAGTCGACTGCCCAAATTGTGGCAGGAAGGACATTCCTATGGCCGATGTAGCCGTCTTATCGTCTTGTGGCCACATGGGTTGCTATGAGTGTGTCAGGAGCCGTGCCGAGAGCGAAGAGTGTGTTTATGCCGGGAAAGGAGGATGCAAAGCTGCCGCCAGAGTCCTCAACATCGTCAGGGCAGAAACATTGGGTGTCGACGATCCTGCTCGTCACGGCCAAGGAAAGCACTTTGGTGAAAAATTGCAACAGATCGTGGACCTTATTAAGTATGGTTCTTTTGATATTGCTCTTTCAAAGATTGACACTAGAATTTTAGGAACAAGGTCAAGAAAGACGAGCGAGTTCTGGTCTTTGTCCAATTCCCCGACTTGATGAAAAAAGTGACGGAAGCTTTCACCTACAACAAAATACAGTACTTGGAAATCAAGGGTACTGCGCATCAGAAGAGCAAGAACTTGGAACAATTCCAGAACGACAGCAAAGAACGCGTATTACTCCTTAACGTCATGGATGAAAGCGCCAGTGGTGCGAATTTGACATCCGCGAATCACGCCATCTTCTTGTCACCTCTCCTTGCACCATCGAAAGAGATATATAAGGCTTGCGAGACGCAAGCAGTTGGTCGCTTGGTACGATTCGGCCAGACGAAACATGTCTATGTTTGGAGGTTCTTGACGGTGAACACTATTGATGATGAAATCTGGCTGAAGCGACAACGAGAATTATCTGAAATAGGGACATCCTGAATTAATGCTATTGCCACAATTAGTTATATATTCGTAGAATCTACTGTAGTTTGAAGACATGCCTGGATACATTTGCTTTGCGACCTGAAGTGCTTCCTTCGTAAAGTCAAATAAATGAGAAAAGGTGTTCGCATATTTAGGGTGGTGTAGTATACATCATTGTCCATTATCAACTCACTGCCAATACAAGCCCCCGTTTGAAAGTCAAATCACTTAGACGACATGACGTAGCCTGTGGTATCAAGTATCTTCTTGCCGCAAATCGAGCACAGGCCCTTCTTGTAAGCACAACCTGGACGTGTCGGAAACTGTATGCAAACAAAAAGGGACTGGAAAAAGTCACATACCATGACAATACTTTGCACTGTTCTGAGTTGTTGGTTGCTTACAATCCTTACATTTGCCTTGGTAAGGCTATTGTATAGATTTAATATCGGATCCTGTTCAAAAGAGGCGCTACACCCACCTGAAAGCGATTCTTGGAGCTGCCTGGGCGATTCAATAGCTTATTCTCGCCGACTTTTCTTGTTCCATCTTTGATACTCTTAGAACTCGACGTAAAAGGATCAGGGGCCGCAACTTTTGATAGTTTCTATGGACATAGATCAGTATACTCCGGATAGCGTAGACAAAGACATACAGATTCGCATTTCTTGCAGACCATGTCGTGGTTCGGAACAAGTCCAATCCAGGAACGCGCGTGGTCGAAGCTTTCGATCGCTGACTCAGCAGATCGGGTACACCCGATCTCATATCCCGGCTCGTCTCGTTTCTCGTTTCTCGTTCCTCTATTGCAGGTGGTCATCGCAACATGCAAGTACAATGGAAGATCTTGTTCTATTATCTTGACTCTTTACAAGCATCCAGCGCACCCTTACACCTGGGTCGCCCCTTCCGTATGTGATATGTTCTATTTGGGAAGGTGCCACCCTACCGTCAGGCTCCTATTGTTCCTTCCTGGCTTCGCAATATCCCTGCCTCGCGAAAAATGTCTATCAAAGCCAAACTTCCTCTGACTTCGTTAACCCAAATCCGTTGACATGACATCCTTTACAACATGTTGTGGACCCGGCGTACTCTTCACAAAAGATCTGCGCCGCATACAATGACCTTCCTATCAATCATCAGGCTAGGGCGCTATTTATTCTGGTTTTTAGCGCGTTAATTCAAGCAAATGGAGGCTGTTCGCGTGCCGATGTTGAGTAACCAAACACCGTCCTTTTTCTTTTCTTTGCTAGCTATAGGCGGCGCTAGTATAAAATCGCCTACAAGGTATGATCTCCAGTGCACCATGGCTCCTCGTCGAAATCTGAATACTCGTCACTATAAGATATCGAATGATGTCTTAATCCTGATTCTACGCTATTTAGATTCAATCTCCTTATGGCGCGCCTGCAAGGTAAGGTCTTTGCTCATAAATGCTGAACATAGTCTCTGACATCATACTCAGGCTTTCAAGAGAATTCATTCCCTCGTTATGGAATACTCTCCTCTTCACTACGTGTTTGAACTTGCCATAGCCGGAATGAAAGATGGGTCAGCATCCCATGCCTATAGACCCGCCGTTGGACGTCTTCAGCTTCTGGCTACATATCGGAATGATTGGCCCTCGTTAATCTGGGGCCATGAGCATAAGATGCTTCTTGCCCCAAAGTCGCGTTTTGGTGTATCTGCTGGTTTCTTCCATCAAATACGCGTACACGGTGGACAGTATTCCCTTGACATCGCGGAACTACCATCCTGCCGTACATCTCGTTCGCCCGCACTGACTCGCCGTTTAAAGTTCCGTACCCCAGAAATCGAAAACATAGCCATTGATCGGTCTCAGTCCCTTATTGTCGCCAGCCACGTCCTAAGGTGTGGGTCATCTATTCTGATTCCTTCTTCCACTTGATTAGTGTCTGACATTCTTAGAAGTCTCCAGACTGGTATTGGCGTCGTATTATACTTTAGGGATCTTTGGACGTTTGAAAAGCATCCAAAGGCTTACAGTGGCACATATGATTGTAATGTTGGGCAGGATCCCATTTCCAGTATCTCCATGGCTATAGCCGGGAGACACATGTCCATCTCTTTCGAATTTTCAAGTGGCAAGGTCATGCACCTCGTTCTTAATTGGTGCACTTTCCAGGCCGGGGTAAGCCTTTCATTGGTGCGCATGATACAACCTTACCGGATCTTGGGACATAGTGGTTGGAAGATAACGATATCCAATTCCTTAACGAGAACCGTCTACTCGTTGTCCGACGCAGCCGCGGCCTTCCCTATCTAAGTCTCTACAACATTTCAAACATCAGCACTGTTGTCGTCGAACGTGACTATGAACTGCCTGAAGCTTGGGCAAGGTCCATTATCGGATTTAGCCCTAACACATCTTTACTGACTGATCAGCCCTCCCCGTCTGAGGCTATGTTTTACCCTGACCCTTACCGACGCATCGTCCTCGTCATGGTGAAGACGACTTCTCTTAATGGAGGCCCATCTGCTCGTAACTGGCTCATAATCAATGAATCATTTTTTCGGCCGACTTCGCGTAAGGATCGCCTTCGAGTCTCCTGGACTGAGTGGAGCCAGGCTTGCCTCATCCGCAACGCCCATCCAACTATCTTCGGTCCTTACGTCAATGGAAGCCGCGTTGTGTTCGCAGAGAATACACCTCGCCATTCGTCTCGTGCCCCTGTGATATCTAGGCTCAACCTAATCGAATTTGCACCCTTTCCCGACTCAAGCTGTGTTCAGACACGTGCCTGGTCTATGGTTGGCCCGCGTTGTGTTCTTGTTCCAAACGAAAGCAGTCGTGAGCTGCCTTCCAAGACCGTGGATGGTCGCCAAATCGAAGATATCCGTCTTACTGAGGACAATATTATCTTGTTTTTGGTATGTGACGACTTGAAGACGCAAGTGTGAATGGAATCCTTCTCACGTGCTTTTCCACCAGAACAATCACGACGACTCCAAGCCTGTCAATATACTCACTTTCGGGGTGCCACACTCGACGGGACGCTCCCACTCTCATCATGATAGCCGCACGCATCATTGAGTTGTTACTGTGATTTATCGACGAATTCTCCACTGTTTGACGAAATTTGAAAGCAAGCAACCAAGAAATTTATATCTGTATCATGCATGTATTGTTAGCCTGTAGGTCTCAAAGTACTTCTGTAGTGGCATAAATCCTCTCTCTCTGAGATAAAGAAAAGTTGGTCGATAGTAACTTGGCAAGCGTGAAGCCGACAAATAATTAAATCCTCCATTTTAAAACTATCCATACGACCCAGCGCCTCCTGTTTCTGTCATCATTATCACCCTTCACGTCCCAAACCCTTTCTTTATCACCCTTGACCTCCTTCTCTTGGGCACATTCTATGTCAAATCCAGCCTGTTGAACAGCATGAAGGAAAGATTGGATGGTATATCGGCCAGTGTGCAAACCAGCAACAAGATATATACGTGCAGACGGTACCCTTTTGAGCGTCGTTTGCAGACTTTGAATGAAGAGTGTATGTAGTGTAGGATTCCACAAGGTATCTGCTGCAATCACGATATCGAAAGCACCATCATCACCGATGACACTGGAAGCGTCAAGACCCCATGCATATGGCGCAGCGACACAACAATGCGAAACACCATTACGTGAAACGTTCTCAGCCAGTGTCTTCATCAACAATTCGTCGGGGTAGTCGCTGACTACAACAGATACGTCGTCAAAAGCTTTTGCGATCAATATTCCCGGCAGACCAGCTGATGCGCCTAGTTCAAGAACCCGTACTTTCTCACCAGCGGATTTTCGGGCGGTGATCATCGTGTCAATGGAAAGCTGATCGAGGTGATCTGCTAGATAGCGTGATGCCACCCAGATATCGGACGCGTGCAGAGACCAGTTCGCGGGAAGCGTATCAGGTGTAAGTAGTGTGACCCTTAGAGGTGCATCTGTGGCGCAAGCTTTAGACGATGGATTTTTGCACTCGTGCGTGTATACAGAGCCCGCCGATGCGAGTGTAATTGGTTGGTGATCAAAAAGTGTCTCCAATGAACTAGAGAAGATCTCAGCGGCGTCTATCTCTGTCCCTTCGTCCTCCATGCTAGAGCCGAAATGTAAATCTGTTACCAACGGGTGGTAATAAATGGGTTTAGGTCTTCTCACACGAACAAAACGTGCGAGATTGTCCGTTTTCAGAGGTATTTAGAATCAAAGCTCCAGATAAATACGTACCGATGTCATGGATAACGTATGACTACAAATACAGCGAAGTCGTATGACAAAGTACATCTCGGTATGTGGAGACACTGCTCAGGAGGGTCCGAGCAATCACCGAGACTGGCGCGCATCGGAATAGTTCCCCCGCATTGCCAATTCTGGCAGGCATTGTCACCTATAGGAATGCTGAAGGAGCGCATAACTTTTTTTAAGTTGGATACATGAGTGCTGGTGCCAATTGATGACTGGAAGGTGGATTTTGAGAGTAAATAGCTAGGGCAATAGAGTCGCTGGATGAGCAGATTGTGCAAGCGACAGTGCGGATGGCGGCGATGGTGTTTAACTTCGCCCGTAAGTAGTTTTTCATACCCGAAAGATATTCAATCTACTGTCCCATCCACAGCTTGCCAAGATACCTTCCTCATAGAGTGACCAACCACAGCCAACAACAAACTCAGTATGAGGATCATGAATGTACATCAACTGTGCTCGACCAGGGGCGGGAGCTGTATTCCACCTGTAGATGATTCAATTTGGTTTTGAGAGTGTGATTTACCAAGAGCAAAAAAGCAACAAACACTCGGCATGTCATATCATAACTTGCGGTTGCCAATACTTCAGCTCGATGAGGGTTCCATTGAACTTTCCTGACTGCGTATTCATGGCCAAAGAGTTGGGTTTCACGAGCACCGCCAACTTGATTAAGTTCTGCGGGTTTAATCATCCGACAATCCCATACATTGACAATCTTGTCAACCCCCCCACTTGCTAAAGTCAGCGGCCGATACTTGTTCCAATCAATAGACAAGACTTCTCCAGAAGATGCTGGTATTGTGAGTACTGCCGCCGACATTGGGGTCGTGAAGTTGTTGTTGCCTGGTCCGGAGGGAACATATGCGGGAGACCTGAGGTCAAAGATCTTTATCGTCCCGTCTGTTGAGCATGTTGCGAGAGTGTCAGGCTGATGGGGAGAGAAGAGGGCTTGATAGACACAAGATTGATGAGCCTGTAAAGTTGACAAGGACCTTGGCCGGTCTGGTGTCCACTGTCAATTGATGAGTGTGTCTCCTAAAGGTCGGGGAGTGGGAACATACCAATTTGACCGTGCCGTCCCAAGACGATGAAGCAAAGGTATCCTTTTTGATATTTGACCAGTCTACAGAGAAAACTTCACGCGTGTGCTCTTGCCATGCGCGTATAGGTAGGTCCTGAAAACACTCGGGATCAGTAAAGAGAATTTGTCCATATTCTCTCAACCATACATTGAGCATCACGTCCCACAGTCTGATCGAACCGTCTCCAGAAGCCGTTACTAGCTGATTTTCATGTATTTCAGACCACGCGACGTCATACAGGCCGTCTTGGGATTCATAACTGGCGCCTTGGATGATCAGCCTGGAGAGATAACGGTAGTCAATCAACGTACAACTTGTCAATCTTCGGCAAAGGAAGGCCGGCCGGTCCAGGAGCCAGAGACACCAGATGGAGACGCCCATTGCCAACCAACCCAAAGTTGGCCGACGATGCAAGGGCGATGCGATTGCTATGAAACGGAGACCATGCCAAGGAATAATGAGCAAAACCAGGGGTCTGAAGAACGTTAGGAGGCGGATTCATCGTAGCTGTTTGTCGGCGCAGATGGTGAGGAGGTCAAGCATGCAGGACGGAAGACCGGAATATAACCGAGGGCGCACTCGGTTTCGACAGTCACATGCGAGTTTCTGTCCCCGGGCTTCCACAGGCAATCCTCTCTGCTGTATCCTCTGCAAAGACAATATCCTCTTCAGAGGCCATTCTCAGGCTCGCAGAGTTTCTAGGAAAGGGGAATGTAACGGTCTTGACCGGTGCAGGTGTGAGTGTCGACTCCGGCATCAGGGCATATCGAGGAAATGACGGCCGTTACATGAATCCAAATTACAAGTAAGCGGACTGTCGTCATACTATTGACGCGCATAACATGATGAAGACCCATATTCTACCATGAACTTATAGATGAAACAGAGAAAGGACACTCCTTTCGGTGAGGAAAACAGTTTTATGAGAACAAGTCAACGATTGGACCGTCAATCCAACAGGCAACGTTACTGGTCTGTATGCGTCTCAATACATTCCATCTTCATTAAACTCTCAACCCGCCAGGCTGAGGTCATACTTGGGATACCCTCCTGTTCGCGACGCTCAGCCTAATACTACTCATTTTGCCCTTGCTGCACTATTACATACATCTGTTATCTCCCATATTATTACCCAAGTAAGTCATTCTCTATACTTCTGCCATACATCATTGCCTTATCCCTCCTAGAATGTCGATGGACTTCACCAGAAGGCACTCTGCCAAAAGGCTGGTCCTCACTGGACGCCCGTCAGATTACAGCAAACTATACTGGAGCTCCATGGTACACTCCATGTTCGTAACGTCCTAATCTATTGAGATTATTCATAATAATAAGTCCGGTAGCGTGTGCACTGCAAATATAAGCATTCTGTAGATCGAGACTTATTTCAGGATTGGCTCTCCACCGCGAATCCGAAGTGGAAGGATTTTGCAGATGAGATGGAAAGGATTTCAACCCAACTAAGAACAAACCCTGATGGAGATGTATGAAGTTCCCTTGTTTCTCTTCGCCTTTTTGTTTGATACAGACTCCTCAAGGTTGCCATTGAAGGCTTGGGGATTTCCTACAGTGACTATCTTATCCCAGATTGTCCATCGTGTTTATTAGAACACCGCAGAAACAATATTGTATGGTCTCCCAGTCGTTATATCCATATGAGAGCTTTATCTCCGCCTTCGATAGCACAAACCCGAAGTGATTTTCTTTGGAGAATCCATCCCCCAACATATCAAAGAGCGGTCGTCAGTCTTTTTTGTCTCTACGTCAAGAATGTTTTCCTGACTCAATCAATCTAGGTATCGAGATATTGAGAATTCAGACCGAATCCTAATTATTGGCACAACCCTTGCTACATATTCTTCCTATAGGTGCGTGCATCAGCTTATATGCATTGTGATGTAAAGATTTTAACGAATTGTCCCACCTTCAGGCTACTCAAACATGCTCTTGAGCTGAAAAAACCTGTCATGTTATTGAACGTGGGTCCTACCCGTGCCGATGGCATTGCTGGGGTCATTAAGATTGATATGGAAAGTGGAAGTATCATGAGGGACGTAACTCGGACTGTATTGTAAGTTTCATATTTCCATGTTTGTACTTTTAATTACTTGACCATAAAACACTTCCAGAGGGTCAAAGGTCATTGACGACCCCATAGTCGCAGAACTGTTACGTAGCGGCATCGTCAAACCACCGCTGATAGAGTAATGGCTATTCCTATTTGGTAGACTTAGACTCATAAGGAAATTCCAACGAGGAAGTGTAACGGTACAATTGTTAATATGTAGGATATAGGATGCAGTGTCAATGTTATATTAATTGGACGAACAGGTGTAGAGATGATGTTAGATTATACATACAGACCATCTTTGGTTCATCGTGTAACGGGGGGATGTTACTTCTAAACCAGAATACACGAATACAGAGATGAAATCAAGTAAGTCATCGATAATACCAGATTAATCTCATAGGAGATTGAAACTCGAGCTAGCGATGGGATCAGATACTATCGTCGTCGTCGTAGTCGTCACCGTCGAGCTCCCCCTCTAGGCTTATGTGAGGAACGAAATCAAGATCGAGCACAAACTGGGGAACAAGAAGCTGATCCCAGCTCCAGTCCTGCCAACGTGCTGAGATGAATGGCTGGCTCTTCCTTCCATGTGTACGAAAAATATACTCCTCAAAGACGGCATCTGGGTTAGGCGATAGCATAGGTTTCATGGATAAAGGCGAGCTGGACGAGTCATCATAACGGAGGGGACTGTCCGGGGACATGGGTATCGATTCCCTTTCGGAATCCTGTTCTAATGAAGGGGTACAAACACGGGTGTCAGGATCTTCCGAGCTCGGACGACTAGGTGGCCGCAGTCTGAGAATCTAGATGGGGGTAGAATGTCTGGTCGATGGGGTCAAGTCGTCAAAGCTTACGAGCCAAAACGTACATTAATTTTTATTCGCTCCTTTGCTTTTGCTTTTGAAAGCTTTCGTGTCCGTTTCTTCAGTGCGGGGGGCTCGGATGCAGGATGATGTTTTTTTAAACACCGAATCCGATGAGTTCGCCAGTGGTAGCCGTCAAAAAGGCTCTTCATTGAGAGCTTGATCTCCGACCCGCAGGTTCGACATCTAACAAGGTAAGGACTGAGGACGATAGCCATTGAATCTTGTAATAGTTCCTGTAGACGGGTCTTCTCAGCTTCACTCTGGGGCACTGGCGCTTCATCATCAGAACTATTGGTATTTTCTGGAATTTATTCCACCGCGTAAGGGAAAGGGGATCTTAGAACACACCTGGAAAGCGGTGTAAGTCTGTCATCGTCAATAAAATCGTCTAATCTAAGTTGAGGATTTTCAGTTTGGCTACTGCTACATATACGCGATTTACTCACGGACGCAGTACTGAATTAGACATAGGTCGGCGAAACTCCTAGAAATGATTGAGACAAATTCGATCTAGGAAAGTCAAATAGGCGTTGAACGAAACGCACGCGACTAGGAGCCGGAAATACGGTCGCCAACGTCGAGCACTGTAGGGTATGACAATAAAGTAGGTTTACTCGGGGTAATGGTAGATCTCAACGAAGATCACTGATGAAGTCGGTGGATGTGATATTCACGGAGGAGTCGATACTTTCGTTCAGGCCAAGAGGATTAGAAGGTTCTTGGTAGACACTCGGAAAACCCTCAAAGGCAAATAAGCTCTACACGGCAAAGCCCGGCTATTTCAAGGGTCAAAATAACAGACTTCCAGCCGATGACTTAACGACAGTGACGACGCGTGGCAAGTGCGTGGAGCCTGAAATGGTATTATAAATGGGCAGCAAAAAGGTGTATCCAGAATTACAACACGTATTTCGAGAAACAGGACGAAGAAAAATCATCCTCCAATGTGTGATGGCGAAGGTATTGAAGAAAGGTATACATACTACAAACTTTATGAGAGGTTCTCCTTGAAACCTCGGATAAATGCTTGAAAGGGAAGAGCAAGCCAACCGGCTGCTGTTCTACGTTCTCTGTGCGGTTCTTCACGGGTTTCGATGCGGGGGCGATTGGTCGGCCTTGACATTGTAACATCCACTGCTCCGTCAGCACTCTCTTCATCTTCGCGAGCGCGTTTTGTGGAGTGATTTAATGATATTTGCTTCTCGGAAGCTATAAGTGTAGCTTCTGTGGACGTCACAGATTCAGCCGAGTGAGAAGGTCGTCCGGGGAACGGAACTGTCGAGACATCTGAAGCTGTAGCTGAAAGTGTCGATGCCTTTTTAGCCTTCGGCGAAATGTTAAGAGGTCTATACAACGTCAAGATGTCAATGTCAAGGTATTCTGTCCTGAGACTCACTGAGTGCAGTTTATTTTATGCTCCGTCCAAGCAAGTAGGTTGTATTCGCCTTGGTACTTATTTTCACCATTCTCACCATTCAATTTATTAGTGATTGTACTGTCACAGTACACACAAACAATATCGCGTTCCGTAAACGATTTGACTTGAGAATCGTTTATAAGTCGCAGTTTTCTGTTTGCTGATGCAACTCGGTCGCTTGGTTGATGCCTAGCGTATGTTTTAATTTAGAAAATGTAGAATATACCAGATGGACACACTCTGTTGAGGCCTGGCAAGTGAGTGTGTGGGCTCTCCAGTTCGTTATTTTGTAGGGCACACTGTTGGACAAGCGAACCCATGTACCACAGTTACGACACAAGACTTCATGAGGCTTTAGTGATGAGACAGCGGGATCCGCGGTGAGAATATCAATTCGCTGTTCCACCGTCTTCGCACGCTGTTTCGATTTTTCGGTGACATCGTCTAGTCCATCGTCGGCAGGCCTAGTAACATTGATTGACAATCAAATTTTGTGCAGGGGAGAAATGTCCGGACGTACACAGGTATTTGATCGCATTTAGCACGGTGCATCTCCCAGGGGCGAATTCTGTATGTTGTCCTGCCACCCAGACGGACAGACTTGCCACATCGTCCACATTCAGCAGCATCCTTCGTCAAGGCACGGCAAAGAGGTTCATTCTTGAAGTACTCCAATCGCTGAATTTCATTTCGCCTAATCCTTCCTACGCTGATAATCGAATCCGCTATAGATGCGCTATCGTCGACGTCGGTATCTGGAGAGGCAGTTCTCCTACACAGAGATCAATACGCGTCGAGGATACCAAGTTCAAACGGACCGTGAAGGGCGTTTCGTGCTGGAGACTGACACTGGTTTCTTAAAAATAACTGGAGTTGATGTTGGAGTTGTGGCTTGAGGTTGTGTACGACAGGATATAGCTCGGACATGGTGGCTCTTCTTAGACACGGTGCTCTTGACGGACTCGTCGGAATCACGTCGAGCACGCTTTGTAGCTGATCCAGGAAGACTGAGATAAAAGTTGAAGGCGGAGTGGAAGCGAAGAAATCTACGCGACCTACTGGTTGTCGATCTTCAGCGGGCCCTTACTTTCGGGAACCTGTATAAAATTAGACCTCGGGTGCTCGTATATACGCGTCCTACAAACCGTCATATTTGTGACTTTCGTTGGCTCCTTTGCTTTCCTAATAGGTGTAGCCAAGGGAATACTAGCAGAAGTAGAATCTGAGTGTGACGGATCACTGTGCTTCCTAAGTAAGTACCCAACGGGTCAATATGCGATCGATAGGATACGTACTCGGTAGCCTCCGTGATCTTTCGCTTCTTCTAAATGACAATGAGAGACGGCCACAGACAATGTCGATAAGCTCCAACCTTTTGTCTTTCCAAATAGGTTACTTTGACCAGTGGCCTATGAAAATAATACAAGCCTTCAGTTGATATTGTCAATTTACGGGCGCAATTCGAATTTCAACCTTTCCGGGGATGAAGGAATCTTATCCATGCAGGTAATTAAGTAAAATGAAAGGAATGTGGGGCGTAAGGCAGTAAGGAAATCGAGTACAAATTTAGAGCATTTGGTAGATGCGCTTTCTCATGCGAAAGCACTTTCCGCCAGGCTATTGCAAAATAAATGCAAATAACCTCCCACAACATCGCCAGCGAGCATAGTCAGATCAAGTTATGCTCAGAACTACAGTTTGAAACTATACATACATAAGTCGCCAATTTGCATCGGCCGGAAAAGACATGGACATAAAGCTACAAGATACAGATTCGCCATCTAATAATACCATAGAACGATTCAAACCATACAGTTAACGACTGGTTGAAGCGGAGGGATCAACGTTCTGGACGTGTTCATTGTTCGGATTGCTGGAAAATGAGCTCAGTCCACTTGTCGGCAATTCTTTATCAATGTTAGGATCGATAGCGGGATAATATGCGACACGTTGATCACTCTGAGGATGCTGAATGTAGGGCTGCATCATGGGTTGGGGAGGCTGACCAGGACCGATCATGCCCTGCTGCGGATAGTAATAATGCGATGCCGGTCCCAGATGATTCATATGGCTTGCTGGTGGGTACATGACATGTGGAGGAGGTGGAGGAGGATATGATGATGGGTGGGAAATCGGCGGCAGATGGAGACGTTGTTGAGGAGGCGGCTGAGAAGAATATTCATTGTCGGCAGATGGTGGACGGTAATCATCAGTTAGATTATTCTGGGCTTCCGCTGCTACGCAACGACGTCAGATTAAGCAGAAGTAGGCCACCCAAGAACTTACCTGCTTCGGCCATGGCAGCGGCCTGGGCCTTTCGATGCGTACATTCTGCTGCCCGTCCCTCACGAGAACAATCCTTACACGCGCGTTCAATACAATCCAACCCTTTCCGCACACAGGAAGCACATGGCCTGGAAGGAACTCAGTGTATCCTCACTCAGCGTGGGTCAAGGCTTACCTGACACCATCACATCGTATTTTATCACGCCTGTTGAGAGGATGAGTCATTTAATCAACAACAAGAATGAATCGGACATCCCTGCAGCTCACGCACGCCTAAAAGGATTGAATGTCGCCTCATCAGTCTGTACCAGATCCAATGGAGCCAAGCGCTTACCGCTTTAACTCGTGTACCATGTCCTCTACCTTTCCGAGGCTGTGTAGAACATGCCTGACCGGATTCGACACAGTTAGAGCACGGTCGAACGTCTTCACAGCGTTTGCCGTCTTTACGACAACCTTCGCATCTAAGTTTCACAAGTTTGGGCCCACGACTGACATGTACGCATTCCTCGTTGCGAGAGACACATCGTCCGCAAGGGCGTTGGTCATCACACTATATGATGTTAGAATCATGCCATTGCGGAAGGATGAAACCGTACCTTCTTGTTGTCCCTGCGACAATTCGTGCATGCCAGTTTCGCCCGTTCAGACCCATTAGCACGCATCGGTCTTGCAGCAGATAAGGTGGGTGATTCCGAGCGCGCTGCGTGGTAAACAGCTTCTCCCATACATTCAAGCTGCATATCCCTGCATCGTTGGCATGGTTTGCCATCTTCACAGCGAACACGCGCCCGTCTGCAGGGATCACATCCATCAACGCACTGATCTGCACTAAACCCCTTTTTGATACACCCAGCACATGGTCTGCGTTATGCGCTAAGGTAAAAGTTCTTTGATGGATCGAGAAGTTTACCTTGCGCCATCGCACCGTATTTTGTCACGTCTTGTTTAGTTTTTAGCATATTGACAACATAGCACGTCAGAGACCAACCTGCAGTTAGCACATGCCTAGGAAGGATGAGAACAGGTTAAAGTGGAAAAAGAAATACATACGCGGGAAGCTCTTCGTGGCCAAGCTGGAGAGTTGTCGGAAATCGGCCGTTGCTCATCCATGATGATAGCGGAACGGAAGAGGATCAATCAAGGCGACCTCGGCGTTCCCCGACAAACAATCTGGACACCGGCCCGATTCCGGAGACGCCGGGACCGTCCTTCCATTCCTCAGTTGAGCATAGAAACGTTGGAGCTTAAACCATTTGGGGGCACTCAGAGCTGTCAGTGGCATCATAACGACTGTATAAATATTTATGAAAGCCCGAGGCTGAATGTGGACGCTGGAAGGCTAATTCCCTCGAGCAATAAAGCCTGCCAAGTTTTCAATCGAGCTCCCCACCTCATGGAGGATTGACAATGATTACAACAATTCAGCCTTCTACAGTACAAGTATTAATCCGATCCACGCAGCATCGATTACGCAAATCATAAGTAAATCAATTGTATACCGCAATGTAATTCAGTTTCCACTTGGCAACTGCAAGACAAAAAAGCGTGAGCCATCACCAAGTCTAACCCAAAGATAAGACTAACATTTAAAGTTATTTGGGTCGGCGACCGCCTGCGCACAAGTTCCAGGGCAACCAGAGGTGGGGTATGTGGCTGTTCCAAAGTCGCCGCACAATGTCGTGTCAATCACCAACGAGTGATCACGGAAATGAGAGTCGATATTGCACTCTGTGGAAGACCAGAATGCAACAGGTTCACCCCAGGCGGACGGATCAGGCTGCTTCTGGTTGATGTCCTCCGGAATTTCGCCTCTAGCGAAATGCCATACTTTGATACCGTCAGTGTTCCACAGATGAGCGAAGACACCACCAGCCAGAAGATTGAATCCCATGCCGTATGACCTCGTGTCTCTGTCTAGGAAAGCACAGCCGGCATTCGAATTAGCACTACTGGCGCATTGTTTCCCAAGTACTTGCGTATCGGCGGCCAAGCGCTCAGAGCCAGAAGATAAGGTACAACCAGAGGACGTGTGTAGGGTGTATTGATTCGTTTTACTATTGTGAACGCCCTCAATGATGTCGATCTCCCCTGAATCAGGCCAATCGGGTCCAACAGACCAGTATGCGGGCCAAACACCGCAGCCATGTGGCATGGCAAAAAAGTCGGCAATAAAAAGCCCACCATTGTATTTTTTCCTGGTCGTGATACGAATGCTAAAACCAAGAGTTAGCTTCTATTCTTCGTAGCGATCAATATCACAATCACGAGTCACGCTTTGCACCAATTGGTAAAGTCTTCTCATCATCTACGTTTAAAAACGTCGTTCCATCGTCCTGGACAAACGCCAACCCCTTGTCCATAGCATCCTTTTTGCTTTGGTAGTTTACACTTCCGTGTGTCGGATCTTCGCCAGTGAAAAAGTCCCAGTCGCTAACAAGGAATTAGCCTATCTTCAAAACATCACGATACTTGATTCACGAGAACTTACTTCAAAAAATCTGCGCCTTGATACATGTCTGTAAGAGTGAAGTTTTTCGTGCTTCTGTTCATAATACTGCCATTCATGCGATGTGGCATTGATCTAGCGTGCTTCCGACGACCAACCTGACGAGCATCTACAGTGTTGCCTGCAACAAGGGTAACAGAAAAGAAAAGCAAAAGGGATGTGGAGGAGAAAAACAGCATGTCGGCAACGAGGGGAATGCAGAAGGCATGAAAATCAAGACTTTATAACATAATTTACAAAGGGCCGAAGGATAGACAGTGACAATTGCCTCAGAACGACAGGAGCCATTGTCTTTCCACAGCATTGTAATGTGGCCTTCGATGTTGAGTCGTGCAGCTGAGTGTGATCGTAGTGATGGGAACCGATACAATGGGAATACTTTTGGCCAGCTCAGTTATCACAGGTACCTATCAGCAGCACAGTTGCACTATCCAAACTGAAGGTGAACAGATACCCTTATGAGTCGCGGTAAGTCGTTCATTGGAGTATCGAGCAGGACTTGTGCTCCAAAAGTATTGGCTGCCAGCAGTGCATGGTTATGTTGTTGACTATCACGGTTGTGTCACACGCCAAGGATTTTTATTCACAAGAAGTAGCTTGATGGAACTTGTGGAATACCGACGATTACACCATTCTTTTTCTGTACTGTTTGCCTCTCCCGCCACGTAGGATAAGATCCTCCTTTTTTCTCTCTCTCTGCTATCATTGTCTGTACGTATTATGCACGACTTTTCTCGTGTCGAATACATAGCAAGGTCTCGTTCTGTATTTTCACCCAGCTAAATGACAACGGCTTCCAAAAAGCGATTGCACACGTAAAGCCCTTTGAGGTAGCAACCATCATCATTGGAGTTCATCTACCTTGGTATCATTTTGTGGTGGAGATCGCGGTTCATGAAGTATGTACATTAAGCTAGAAGGTACACGAGAAGGACACAGATCTTCCGTCTATTTACCTGATATCTCATGTGTGTACATCATTCAAGCATTCTTCTACCCCAAGATATACCCCCCCAGGCATCAAGGTCCTGAATTTTCTAATCCCCCTTCGCGCAAATCAAAGCGGATTTTTGAACACCCACACACCGATATCTCAATTGACGCCGTTCTCTCTTCTTGGGAGAGAAACCACGAGACATTTTTTTGCACAAAGGGGATTAATAATATGGTATGGCTCTGGAGATATTGCTATCGATGGTGACCGTGTTGGGAGAAAATGGAAAATGGGAAGTTCTGTGGAGTTTGCTCCTTTCCTTGTTATCAAGGCAAAATGAACCTGTTGAACTGGTAGGGTAATACCCGTTTGCAGTGAGCCTTTGTATGATGCATTCTTACTCTTGACTCTAAAAGCTCTAGTTTAATCATTTACGGTAGTTAATCATTTGCGTATTCATGTGCCAGCTAGATCTTGCCTCGATCTGCTCTCAAATTTTCGTCGTTAGAGCCGACTTTTGAATGTCATTGGAGTAAAAAAAACCGGCAAACCTCTCTAACAAGGGTATGAACATTTGTGGCGCAGCATGTCAATTAACTCTATTGTGACTAGTGTTCTCTAAGTCTTTAATCACGATTCCTCGAGGATGTAAGAAGGTAGAGTCGTTGTTTTAAAAGAATTAGCTTGATTCCTAGTTGTAAGTCTGCAGAGTCAGTATTATAGAGAAGTAATCTTTGCTCCACTTGATATCTGATGCCAAGAATGCGGCAAACAGGTCAGGAGTTGTCCGTTTTCACTTCAGTAGGCACCTTTGAAAGTTCCTTTTCCACCCAACCCGATATATCCTTGACAGCATCAAACGGTCGGATCTTGTAAGCCATGAGATAGCCCTGGAGACTCGCCATGGACAACTTGCGCTCGGGAATGGCCTCGGAAAAGTGTCTAGCGAGCTGCATGACTTGGGCACGGGATAGCTTTGGAGCGCGCTCCTGATGAGAGAAACCTCGCATGACAGCCTTCTCCATGGTTACTGTGGGTGGTATGCTGGTGCACGAGGGAACGACTGATGCATCTAGAATTTTGTCCAAGTCAACAAGGGGAGTGGTCTCTGCCGACCTAGAGTCACTCTCTTTCTCCAAAACGTCGGCATCCTTCTCGGCCTCGCTGTCGGGCATATAGAAGCGTTGATACAATTCATGAGCTTGATATTTACTGGCGAGCTTGAACTCAATATGAATGTCCATTCGTCCTGGACGGCAGAGAGCAGGATCCAAAGAGTCATATTTGTTCGTCGTGGCAAAGAGGATACGCCCTTCCTGCGCCGCGACACCGTCAAGAGCATTGAGAAGACCGCTTAGGCTGACTCTGTCGTTCGTACGATCAGAGAGAGGATGGAGATACACATGTATTTCTTAAACAAACCTGCTCGGACTCTGCTTTGGTTTTTCATGCGCCGATGAACCATTTGGTACTTCTTCATCCTGAGATCCATCTCGGTTCACAGTTTGTGAAAATGCGGCATCTATGTCTTCCATCAACGCAATGCACTTTTCTGTCAGGAGGATTAGAACTCGTTCCTAGATATAACATCAAGGCCTTACCAGGTAATTCGGATATCAGCTCGCTCAGCACAGCATCATCCATCCCCGCCCGTGACAAGGAGACGATGTAAACATCCAAGCCCAATTCACCAGCAAGGCTGTGGATGATACTCGTTTTTCCTGATCCAGGAGCACCATACTTGACAGCAATCAAAGATAGCCAGTAACAAAAAATCAAGCCTACTTACAAGCAAATACCCTCGACGGAACGGGATCCCTCGGGCTGAGTACCATGATTTACTCCCAAGGAAATCGCGAGCATCGTCAATCAACAGATTTTTGATGCCTGGGTCAAGAACGATCGAATGAAGCGGGCGTTTTGGGCGCGTTGCAATATGTCTCCAATCACCAGACCTGGAACTAACTACTAATCAAAAGGAGATCGACAAAGATTACTGAAAACTTACGAGTCAGAAACATAGATAGATATGGAATTTTCCTGTGCAGCCAGATACTCATTTTTTGCTTCAAGTAAAAGCATGTTCAAGAACATATGATGTCTCGTCATGATCCTGGTAGAAAGCTAAGACTGACTATTTTGAATCATATACAAGAAAACACACCTGATCGTCAAACGTTCCTCAGGTCGGGAATAATACCCGGTATTTTCCAGGCTTCTGGTAACCGTCACCCAGCGCTTTTTGTAAAAAAATGAATGCGACGTCGAGATGGTGGGAAGATAGGAGAGTTTGCGATTGCCTTTGACCAATCCGCTTGTGCATTCCTCCTCACCAGGAACGAGAATCGCAGAGCTGTTCAGCCCAAATGTTCTTGTGCTAATTTGAAGTTCACGAGCTTCCGCTGCGAGACAGGATGTGATTCAACAATCGGCTAGTCAAGGATAAGAACATACATACACCATGAGGATTGCTTTGAGAGCCACACCATCATCCAATCTATTCATTCCGTCAGACGAATCAATGTACATGCAGAATCGTCAACTAACCATAGCTATCATCCCCATTTTCAAACGTGGCGGTGATAAAAAATGAATTATAGGCTTTATCGTAACCGATGAAAAAGAAGCGACGAGCGCTTTCGATCAAACCTCCAAAAAATAACAGTTTTAGCCAGTCCCCAAGTGCGGAGAGAGAAAACAGAAACGTCAATAATGAGGAGAAGTCGGTAGGCAAAGGTGCAGGAGCCGGTGTAGGAATTGTTCCATTAGCTACATCAGCCCCAGGGATTAGACCCTGCGGTTCTGTATCAATTAAGCCACAAAAGGCTTTTTGAAGAGTGGGAAAGACTATGGATGCCATTCTGAGACACTGCGGACGCAAAGAGGGGATGGGGATATCTAGTGCGCTTGACGGCGCAATTTTGTATGCTCCCTTCGGTTACGAGTTGTCACGGGGCCGGAGTCGAAAGGGTCTTCTTGATTCATTTGCCAGTACACGTTGTCAGCGAGAGTCAGTTTCTGGAAGGCACAAAGTGCCTTGTGGTTTGAAGGCAGTGCAATGAGGCATCCAGAGTAATCTTATCAAATGATGATCAATGACGGTTCACCCTGTTGACCGACTACCTTGACGTCAATGCCCATTCCACGCCAAATCTTCGAGCATCTCAAGCTTCTCATACCTCCCCTTGATGGATCTCTGCACAAGGGCCAGTCTGGTAGGTGTTGGTGTTGCCTAGTCATCTCTGACCCAGTAACTCCTACATAGGTCGCGTTGGTGTGCTCGGAGGTGCGCTTGAGTAAGCCTAGGTACGAAACATTCAAGGTTCATCGTTGATCGACTACGTCAGCTACACTGGAGCGCCTTTCTTCGCTGCAATTTCTGCCTTGAGATTCGTATGTCTTTCTATACTTCATCTTACTCAATAAGGAGCCATGCACAGGGCGCAGACTTGTCTCACGTCATCTGCTCTCCGACTGCCGCAGGGGCCATTAAATCATACTCGCCTGATTTAATTGTTCACCCCATCCTCCGAGAAGACTTGTATGAGTGTTCTCTTTGACGTGTTCCGACGTTGATCATTTTTAAGGACACCCAAAGATGTCAAGCCCTCGCTGGAATCTTTGTTGACGCGTTTACATGTTCTAATCATTGGACCAGGACTGGGGCGTGAACCTTATATGGAATCTTTTGCGAAGCTAGCACTCTCTCTTGCGCGGAAGCAAGGAATGTTTCTTGTCTTGGATGCTGATGCCCTCTGGATGCTCGGTAATGATCTTTCTCTTATTCGAGGGTATCGACGCGCTGTTGTTACTCCTAACGTTGCGGAATTCAAGCGGCTCAGTGAACAAGTTGGTATTGACCCTTCAACTCCCGCAACGAAGAAAGCAGGCCTAGTTTCTCGCGCTCTAGGCGGTGTCACTGTACTGCAAAAAGGAGCCAAAGACTTGATTGCCATTGATACTACTGGTGAAGCAGCAAATTTAAAGGAAAGCAAGTTAGAAGGAGCGGACGAGGAGAAAGAGAAGGCGGAGGAAACTATCGAAGTTGATGTCGAGGGAGGACTGAAACGGTGCGGAGGACAAGGTGATGTCCTCAGTGGCTGTGTCGGAACATTCCTTGCATGGGGTAAATGTTACCAGGATGGAGTTTTCGGGTGAGGACGCTTTCCCCTCCCGTAACGTGCATCTAAACGTGACGATGTCAGGTCGGGCGAGATAGCTCCTTCAAGAATGCCGTTTTTGGCTGCAGTAGGAGGCAGTTTGGTGACGCGGACTGCGAGTCGACGTGCGTTCCTGAAGGAAGGTCGAGGAGTTGTCACACAAGATATGATTCCAGAGATTGGGACATCATTCGCGGAGGTATTTGGAGACGCCGCACAAGGTCAGGATAGAGGAAGGTTGTAGAAATCAATTTTTGTTCCATAACGAGCGGAGGTCTAAGGAAGCAGACGAAACGACGGGGCGTTGAAGACGGCTTCACTGATACCATATCATATACGTTCAACCATCTGAAGCTCTTGTGTCAGTGCATCTAGGTGTTGCAAAATAGCGCAGGTTAAACTATGCTCTGAATGTTTCCCCAGTATTTCATGCCATCAGCATCCGTAATTTTTGACTCTTTCAAAACGTTACCAGCGAACCTGAGGAGTTGATGCTGCTGCGTAAACATTCAGACGTAGTAGGCTGTTCCTCTTCATTTTCGCGTTTTCTTTCTCTCAACGCTTGTTTCTACCACAGCGCGTGTGATTTCCCCCTTTTTTAACTATGCATTGCTTCTCTTTATTTTACGAGCTAAGTTCGTGACTTTCTCTTCAGTTTTCTCTCTTCAAAGCTCGGGTTCTTGGCAGCTACTGTCGCTCAGAGTGGAGAACCAGTATGTACCATGGATTTGATTTTGCACCTTTCAATTTACCATCTCACTTCCACAAGATTCTCAATCATTCTGGCATTAGAGTACTCCTCTTATACCCTATATAATCTCTAGAATTTTGGCAACATGGCCAAATCAATGTTTCTGAAGTTGTTCATGATTTGCGCATCGTGAAGCTACGAGAGCCATTTGCACATCGCGATTTCGCCTCGGTCATTGTCCTATAGCTTCCACAAGCAAGCGATCTTTCCTGCGATAATTTAAGCTAGAAATCCACATACTGGTCAAGTATGAGGAAGGTAACAAAGTATACTAGGAGTCGATAAGTGTTTTTTTGCGCATCAGATAACCCCATAATACTGCGCGTCTTTACGTCCCTGGCATTGATAGCCAAGCGGTGTTCGGGAGCATTGCAGGAGTAAATGGAGGTCGCACGACTTGGTCCTTGAAAGATCAAAAACGGCAAAACAGGTGCACACAAGTATTGTCCTCTGTATCCTCATGTTTCTTCTGTACCTCTAGTAACCCTTGTTTCAGGGGTTAGGTTTGCCATGGCCACCATTACCGCATCTGGAGGACTCACACTTGTTCTACAAGCATCGCGTCTGCCATTACCGTTGAGGCCCTGTTCTCGCTCAGGTTCAACTTCATCATACGTCCGCGCCTATCGGCCCTCCGTTACTGCAATCTACTGTATCACATCGCTCATCACAGACCTACAACTCACCTTCAGCGAATTCTGCTGCAACAACAGCCCTTTATCTGGATCGACCTGGCTGGATATTCTTGGCGATCAATTTCTCCGCGTCCTTAGTGTTTGTGATGTAGAATCACCTGATTGAAAGAGACAAAGGCTTCGTAAATCTGTGCATTTTCTGGAACACAAGTCTCGTTTCGAACTCTGTCCTACTAGTACCAAGTTCTCAATCATTGCTTTTTGCCTTCTGGATTCCCATATCTTCGTCATGTGAACGTTTTGCATGTCATCCGAAACTCCTCTAGTGGATTACAGAGACTCCTATCATGATATATCGACAATAACCTCATTCTCCGTTAGTACGAATGGCACGGACTTCAAGCCCAGTCATGCGGTGGTTTACATGTGTCCAGGGTCATTTCTAGAGTAATAGTCTCCGTCAGAAAAATAGCTACAAGGGGATCTGATGTTTAATTGATCATGTGGCCCGTCGGCGGCCTTCGGACCTTTGGAACACTGTAGCCTCAACGGTAATATGTACATAGCAGTCCACATTCCATGGGTCAAAGAGCCCACATTAGACTGGGGGTCCTGCCGGTCATGATTGACAGGCTTACATTGATAAATGAGGACCTCAGGGCATTTAGAGGGTAAACGCGTAGTCTGTAAGATAACTTGGAGCGTTTACAAATTCAACGTCGTGAATCCCCTTTCCCGAGCGGTAGCAGTTATCAGCTGTATTGCATCAATAGAGTATTTCCATGTACTCTCTAAATCCAAAGTACAAAGATTGTCCAGTCGTTGCATTCAATTTGTCTAATACTGTCACTAAATAAGGGCATCAGTCGATGTTAGAATATGAATTGTGAATGAACTTACTGTGATAACGGTTGGCTTGTCCCTGCCCAGGAACTCCTTCAACTTACTGATTTCCAAAGCAACCTCAATCAAATCCTTCAGTCCATCTGCAGCTTCCCGTACAAGCTCAGCAGCACCAGCGTCGGGTGGCAAGTATCTCTCGACATACATCCGTACCGTTGCTCCATGGCTGCCCGTTCCACTCAGCCTGAAGACAACACGCGATCCGTCAGAGAAAGTAATCACTTGTCCTTGGTTGGAGGACACAGATTTATCAATCGGGTCAGTATACTCAAAGTTATAGAGGCCAGAGACGGTGAACTCGGTCGAGGACGTAGATTTGAAGGTGGTGTTAACGAGCGACTCAGATTTCAGCGCGTCGCTGATATGCGCCACTAGTGCGTGAGCTCCCTCGGACGAAACTTCTTCATAGTCGTAACGGCTGAAGAAAGATCGGCCGTATTCCCTGTAATGAGCCTGAAGTAGATCGTTTATGCCAAGGAGCTTGTTAGGAGAGTCGCGGTTTGCTGCTGCAATGATGTTTAACCAAGCTGTGAATATTGTTCAGATATTATTTCAACGATTTCCAATAAAATAACCTACCAACAACGGCCCACAAACCGTCCTTTTCCCGGATATGATCAGAGCCAGTACCAAAAGATTCTTCGCCGCAGATAGACAGCCTGCCAGCGTCCATAAGGTTCCCGAAGAATTTCCAACCTGTAATAACCCGGCAAGTAAGGTCTCTGCTCAAAAGGAAACGATAGGAAAGCTCTACCGGTCGGGACTTCGAAATACTCCAAACCTTTTTTCTTCGCAACGAGATCAATGGCTTTACTTGTTGGCATGCTCCTCGCTAAGCCCTTAATGCCACCGATTTTCTGGAAGTAAGGTATGACATGGGCCCAGTTTGCGATTATAGCTACAGAGTCAGACGGTGTCACAAAGGCACCCTTGCCATAGATCATGTTTCGGTCGCCATCACCATCGCTAGCAGCGCCAAACTCGATTCCATTCTCCTCCACGGCCTCAACAAGCGTATGGGCGTATGTCAAGTTAGGATCTGGGTGACCTCCGCCGAAGTCAGGAAGGGGCACACAATTCTGTACAGAAGTTTCCGGGAGCCCGAGTGCACCTACTAAGATCTCTTTGGCGTATGGCCCAGTTACGCCATGTAGGCCATCGAACAACACACGATAATCGGTTTGGTGAGCTTGCAGGAATGACTTGATCAAAGGGAAATCGAAGATATCTTTCAATAGCACAAGATAATCTGCAACCGAATCAATAATTGAGACCTTCGTGGGGCCGTATGTAGCCTCTCGAATTGTGGATAGATCAACCTAGTATGACTGATAAGGTAACTATCGAATCAAGACGGTCAAAGCTTACGGGTGGTAAATCGATAACCTTGTATCTCTGAATAGTCTTTGTCTTTTCGTAAATCTTATTAGTGACATTCTCGGGAGCAGGTCCACCGTTGGAGACGTTGTATTTGATTCCGAAATCGTTGTCAGGTCCGCCTGGGTTATGACTCGCAGTGAGGAGGATGCCGCCGTCTGCTTTATACTTGCGAATGATGTTCGATGCGGCAGGAGTGGATAGAATGGCGTTTTGTCCTATAATGAACTTCCCCACGCCATTGGCGGATCCAATTCGGAGGATGGTTTGCACAGTCTCCGGAGAGAAGTAGCGTCCGTCACCACCGATGACGAGGGTTACACCTTCAGCATTGATGGAATCAAATATGGCTTGCACAAAGTTCTCAGTGTAATGCTAGGTATTGATCAGTCAGTTATGCAGCTCGACTTGGAGATCGAATTGTCCCGACCTCTTGCTGGAAAACCTTGACTCTGGACAATGGTTAGATGATGATGGATCCAGAATCAGAGAAACACACCTCTTTCTCAGTCCAGAAGTACCTGGTTTTTGTCCATCAAATGGTTTGGTGGCAATTTCTTTGACTTCAAAAGCCATCGATGTTGTCTGTGGTACTTGAGCAAGGCGATCCGCAGATCGGATTTGATGATGTCAACGAACTTGTACTCCGGCATCCGAACGTTTCCACGTTCCCCAATGGCAACTCATTATGAGTCCTTAGTACATAACTCGCAAGGATAACGATATTATCCTATCTTCTTTTTGTCGCTCGACATACCTTTGTCGTTGTGGTTTCGTATTTTTCATCATTGTGTTCCCAGTAGTTTCCTCAACTAGTTCACTAATACACATGTTCAAATACACGAGACCTTGAAGGCTGACGACGTTCGCAAGACACTGTCAAATACCAAATAACATACATGTAGTGGATAATCCATGACAAGAAAGGATCGGGATATATATGACACAGTTCGACGAACAAATCCTGGAGTGCTATAGTTTCTTCACTCGTGACCTTGTTTTCTTTCGTGCGGTCGACTTGTGGCCCAGACAGTTGAGTTGCTGATCGGGGCTAAGTCCACAGTACATCATATAACAGTTAGTCACATACCTTTGGAGCTGTCTTCCTAACTAGATACCCGTGGACAGCAACGCGATGACGCAGTAATCTCGAAGCGTCACTGTATCTCTCTGTGCATCCATAGTGTTTGCATACATGATCTTTTCGACCAGTACTAAAGTGGGAGGTCAATGTCTTCTCAAGGTTCATCCCAATCAAAGGATGCTTACTGCGTAGCCATGTGAACGTCGAGGGTAGTCCGCTGTAATGATGAATTCAATTAATTATTCTGTCTGTTTACAATATTAAAAGTTACTCACCTGTCCAAAGGTTCTCCCGCAATAACAACACGGATGAGGCCTTATGACAATTATTAGTTAGTCAATAATCGCGGCTACGTCAAAAAGAATTACTTCATCTTCATATGTTTGAGTTCGATATGCCTCTTCGTTGCCTGTTTTTTTGATTTGTAGGAACAAATATAATCATCCTCTGCCCAAACACAACGCCATGAGCCGTCGACTCCACGTATCGCATAAGCTTGCCAGTCTTGTCGAGCATATGCGCGCGAGCGCTTCCGCGTTGTTGACGTTAATGTAGGCGATGCACTAGGCCATGAAGCGGGAGAAAGAGCCGAAGGAGTCTGACTGGAAGACGAAAGACGCTGATCATCGCAAGAGGCGAATTCGTCGGAATGACACGAAGCCGTGCGCGCCCTCTTAACAACAGGAAGAAAATTCTCTTGAGTAGCAGTTGTCCTCATGTCGAATGATTGTACTACGGAGGGTACTTTCGAGGGAGGATTGCTTGGCTTTGGAAGGAAATTGTAGGCACCAGAAGAGGATAAAGCGACTCTGAATAATTGTCAACCATCAAACGCTACGAGAGTACAGACACACTGACTTGATGTGAGGAGGTGATGTTTCCCTGTTCGAGCTTATACAAGTGTTAAGACGTTGATAGAATACATGAAGCACAGAACTTACCAGAAGCCACCCATGCAGGCTATCGAGCACGTATTGTCTGCCCAATCACCATTAGTGGATGATGCTGCAGATGAGGTACCGCTGCTCGTCCCTCCATAACCAAGCTGATATCTGAAGAAGGGTAGTTCATTTGACAACAAGAGTGGGCGATTGACGCTTGATGAGATTTCCGGGTGAGCCGTGAAGTGAAAGACGGGCCGGACCAAAGATTCCGGCGAAGGTTGGAGTCTCAGTGGTGGAGGGGGTATCGAGAGATAATGCAGTTGGTCGTAATCATGTGTCGTCTCGCTAGAAATCACAGGTCATGTTATCAATCAATTTAATAGAGAAGGTAGGCTTTATACCTCACAGCGAACGGGAATGATTCTCGGAACGAGGGAAGAGAAATCTTGTTCGCAGAGTTTGGAAGTGATCTAAACATGAAATGAAAATTTAATCTTGAGATGCAGCTCAGGCATAATGCTCACTCTGTTAGTTCGGCAGAAGTGTTCGAGCTGTTCTTGTGTTGCGTTACCACATTTCCACGGGATTTGGGGCTCTGTTGGAGCGTTGCTTGACGATTTGTTGGGCTCGTTCTCTCAACTTCCTTCGTGCCGTGAATGACTTCAAGTCTATAGTCTTGGTGTACCGAATCAAAGTACCTGTAGCGAGACCAAAGAAATTATGTGGCGTCAGCTCTCAAACGTCACTGAGCGGCGAAGGTAACATAAGCATTGAAAAGTGGTAAAGGATCATAAATGAATCTCTCTAACACACTATACAAGAAGCTTTAGACGATGGATGAACAAAGACTCACCGTTTGTGTGGGTTACTAGGTGAACAAAGAGATGTGATGGTAAGACGCGTCGAGGACACCTCAGGCTGATGTTCGAACATTGGATAAGGGGAACTTTGAAGATGAGAGAAAGCAGACGGGATGACGGAAGCAGATGCTGCCCTTTAAAACCCAAATTCACCGCGATTGTTTACACTTGAAGGTCCAGTTTGAACCGATATATGTTATGAGCATTTTCGCTTAATAATAATGAACCTCCATTTCGGCTCAGGTCCACCTATGCCCGATCTACATCTTTTCAGGATACGCAGAGCCTATCTGACCTGACAGGTAATTCAGTATAACAACCTGTTGCCTCCCTGACGCATCAGTCAAGAATGGAGACATGTCTAGGTATTGTACATACCTGACTGCAATCTCTCCTATGCCTCCTAGTATGCCCAACTTGGCCATTATTGTATTTTGTTCGCATACAGCGCCAAGCTCGCGCTTATTATGCGATCATAGATCACAGGATCCAAAGTTCCACACTTTGTGTGGCCAGATCTGCAGATCGACGCCCACAAAGTCCTTGTTGTAAGGCCACTTCTGGCATTCAATCTGTGATCCATCAGACGTGACCAGCCCACACATCAGGGAGACAAGGAATGTTCTGGTGACAGAACAAGGCCGGTAAAGTGTCACAGGAGCAATGAACGTCGTGATATCTGATCCACACAGTTCACACCATACTTCGATGCAACTATACAATGGATTTAAATATATGCTGCAGATATAAGGGCGCGGAAAATAGAAAAAACAATAGATACACATAACTTTGAATCAATCCAGACAAAAACAAGGGATTTTGGATATCCCCATTTTGCCATTCTTTGCAAAGATTCTGATGCATTCTGTTTGGGGATGAATGTCATCGCAACTTTGTTAACGGACATGATCGGCACGCCCACTTGACACTCGCCCCTACACTCGCACACAGAGTACCTGGTCCGTTGTTTTCCAGAACATAGGAAAAACTCCCTTGGAGGCATGGAATGCAGCTTCTCTCAATATAGCGTGGCGCAATTTGCCTGGATATATGAGGACAAAAGTCAGACAAAGGACAGGAGAATAAGTCGCATGTGGGACTCACAGCCCCGAAGGAGAACGCTTTGTCTTGCTTGGAAAGAAGTCCCATCGTATTGGTTGATAGGCTTCTACCAATAACTTAGGGCGCAGTCCAGGGTTAGAATGACAAGTTCCATAGTTTCATCCTCCCAGTAACTCCGCACGACAGCAATTTTACGTTGTTCCATCGGACAATGTCAAGAAGATGAAAAGCCTTGTATACAGAGACGTGTAGGAGCGGAGACTGAGGCTCAGGTGCATCATCATACTCATACAAAATGAATAAGGATGAAAGAGGCCAGCTGAAAACAGACAATGTGGGCACGAGTAATTGATTGGGAACTATGCGAATGGTCCGGGGTGGGTGGACTTGTGACGCTAGTCAGACCAAGTCCAATTGCTCGAAAACAGGCTCTAATGTATGATGGGCATTTCTTGTATTTCCACCCGCGGTATTGCTGCTAAGCAGAAGCCAGTGTGTATTTCCAGAAACCATACTTAGGAGTTCGATGACAAGAACTTCCGGTGTCACAACAATTCCCTGCGCGTGACAAAGTAGCACGTTTTTGTGACAAGATGGTGTTGAGCTGTCATCTCCGTCACCGCCAATTGCCATATGGCAGGAATCCATTTGACTCCTCTAGATCTTACTTATGTTCTCTGTGTGTTTTTCCATTTTGTGTTCTTCGAATAACTGACTATCTTCTATCTGATTTTAGATAATGACGGGTCCCTGGTCTCGCTGTCCTTGGCCCTCATTACTCTCAGCCCCATTCTTCTCATGGTACGTGGACTGGAATTTCTCTTGATTTGTCCTTTTGATTCGATACGAAGGCTTCTTATGCATCCCTGACAGTACAGACACGCGAATACATCGTTATAGTAATGTGGGCTGGTCAATTAGCGAGTGAAGGGTTCAATTGGCTGTTGAAGCATGCAATAAAGCAATATAGACCTATAGGTAATCCAGTCCTATATTCTTATCACCCCTTCAAAATGATTGAAAGCTGTTTCAGGAGGCATTGGCAACGGTTATGGGTTTCCCTCTTCACATAGCCAGTATATGGCCTATTTTGGGTCTTTCTTGATGTGCCACATGTACTTTCGACATCAATTTGCAACAACTGGAGTTCCTCTCCTTGATCGGTTATGGCGAACCTTTGTTTATTTCGGACTTATTGCATGGTCTAGCTCAGTGGCCTATTCAAGGTCGGTAATCTTGGTGAAGCCCTCGCTGTTGTACTGCTCATAGACCGCACAGATATTACCTTGGCTACCATAGTACAAGTCAGGTACTGTGGGGCGTCGGCATCGGCATTATTCTTGGCGTTTTGCTTTATGTTGTTGCAGAACTTGTACCTCGGAGACGACCTTTTTCCATTTTGGGTAAAACCAAGAGGGCTCTGCTTTCTCACCCACTATCTCAATGGTTTCGAATTCGGGATGGATGGGCCGTATGGGCGGATGGTGGGCGCGAAGGTGAGTGGATGCGATGGAGGAATGAATGGGAGAGACGCCAAATAACGCAGGAGAAAAGGTTACAATGATATCATTTTTCAGTTTGCTTGCGGTATAACTGCGGTTTTACTGAAATACAAAAGATACCCGAATAGATCACTTCATTGCCGTGTGGTCGGTCGTCTGATTGATTGCATACGATGACTTGGGTCGAATGGGTATAGAAGCTAAGTGAATACCCCTTTGAGACCATCCTTTTGTGCTCCTCAAAAGCATCGCCTTCATGGAACCATATCAAGATGGTTCCTTCGGCCTTTTCGCGTCGTTTCAACGAGCGGAATCATTTCAAGTTATTTCTCATCCGCAGAGTATCCTCCTTCCAATAAGGAATGGCATTGCGCTAGACATCCGTCAGTATCTACAGGTCTTCCAATAGTTCATTAATTCGATCTCATGGGAGCTCGGTCTCGTGAGTGATTTGTGAACGTCAGTCCTCTTGACATTTATATCGAGCGCCAGCAGATTGGCGATTGTGAGGTGAATTACTCCCAGGGGAGATGAATTAGACATGTCCATACAAAGGATTTTGAATCCAGAACTCTGCATTTTCCAGGAAGGATTCCCATGAGCAGTTCATTCCTGCATTCTGATGCTCATATTTCGATTCTTTAGAGTATTTTCGAGTATTGTAGTTCAAGCTTAAAAGTATAGGCGTAGGTGGAACAAGCCCCTTGGGCATCACCGCCTCCCTTTCGGTGGGCTTATTGTGATCGGAGGAGCGTCCCTGACCAAAACATCAGTTCGTATTGGTACTTTACATTTTCCTTCTAGCTAGCTGCTGCTCTCCATGTATTAATTACTAGCCGCGTGTACAGCGAAATACACGGCGAAATACACGAAGTGGGCATGGGAACAGGCTACGTCAGGAATGGTTCAGTCATTTGGAGTGACGGCCGGGCCGACTTTATGCAGGACTAATTTTTCCGGATTGAACAATGATCAAGTTTTTGAGACGTACGCCTTTAAATTATCTAGCGATCCACTGTACGTCAAGGATGTCGACGAGCGCCGCCGTTAATGCACCGCCAATTTCCTCTATACCAATCTACACATCTGTTGCATCATATCGAGAATGGCGAAGGAAGGCTTTTGAAGAACGCAAGACTGTTGGTTTTGTTGCCACGATGGGCGCATTACATGAGGGTCACGTCTCGCTTGGTGTGTTACGTATTTTTTTCTGGATCATATGCACGTTGTTGAATATGGCACAGTCAAAAGATCATTGCAAGAGAATGACCTTACTGTGGTGTCAATCTTTGTAAACCCTGCTCAGTTCGCGCCCCATGAGGATCTCGCGACTTACCCCCGAACGCTTCCGCAAGATTTAGAAATATTATCTGCTCAATCGTTCTCCGTTTCAAGTGAGGACGGCGTTGAAGCCAAAGAGATCCGGAAGCCATCAGCTCTATTCCTGCCAACTGTGGACGCCATGTATCCCTCTGGTATCAGCCAAAATACCGATGAGCAAAAGGGTACCTTTGTCGAGGTTAAAGGCTACAGCCATCAAATGGAAGGAAGAACTAGGCCAACATTCTTTAGAGGAGTGGCCACAGTAGTTACAAAACTATTTAATGCAGTTGAGGTTTGTCTCGTGTTGTCGATAAGCTCCAATGTTCTCACTCAACGCGATTCGGTAGCCTACGAATGCTTATTTTGGGCAAAAGGACATCCAACAAGCGCTCCTATTAAGGCGTCTTTCCAGGGACTTGCTTCTCTCTCATCCTGAGCCGGGACGTGTTCATATAGTTCCAACTGCGCGTGATCCTTCTAGCGGGCTGGCTCTTTCGTCTCGGAATGCTTACCTTACAAAGGATGGCCTCAATGTCGCACCCACACTCTACAAAGCCTTAAGGGCTGCCGAGCGCATATGGAATAACGGTTCAACTAAAGCCGAGGCCATTGAGGAGGCTATCAAGGTCGTCGAAAGAGAGAAGGCTCAAGCGCACGCAACTGGTAATCAAGCTGAGATGCGTTTGGATTATGTGGAGCTCAACAATTCGGCCGATTTTGAAGTGATCGACCCGCAATCTACTAAAAGCGTGGCTAGTCCGCATCCAGTGATTCTGAGTGGAGCACTGTGGATCGATAAAACCCGCTTAATTGATAATCTTATACTAGGAGATGCAGGCAGTATCGTTAAAGATGCGGCAGGTAATGAGCCCAGCTGAAGATCTAGAATTTCGAGATGCTATATCCTTTGTACCAATGCTGGGTGAAATGTAATTTGGCCTAGTTTTGACCTGTGGGATGCTCAATCTTGGTCTGAGTGACTTGAGTTAGTAACCTGGAACACATATTTGCGCTTCCAATGCGAACTAGGTTTATTTCAGTGGTTATATTACTGGAGTAAATATATCCAGGAAAATACATCGTCGATGTGAAGGCAGGGTCAGGACGCCTCCACTAACGATTGTATGTAAACCTGGGAAGCTGATTACTAGGTACGCCTTACTTCACCATTGCAAGGGGCCGAAAATATGTGTTGTGAGCCGCATATCTTGAGGTAAGAATGCGCTGCCGGCCAAGCCCCTCAACGCCCAGGCTTCCATCATCATATGTCCCCATCCTATGACCCAGACCATCGTCCATGCCCAGCCGTACCATCCACTAACTCTATATCCGGTTGTGTACCTCCAAAGGTGCTCTAAACAGATTCCTAGCCCATTCATAAAGAAAAACCCGGCGACTTTGAGAAAGTCCGTGCCCCGCCCCATGCCCCATAGTCCAAAATGGTGGAGTATCCCAGAAACAATGAAGACTCCAAGGATACTGCCGACACGGCCAAGAAAAAAAGACAAAGGCTTTCCTCCAACGGTTATAAAAACGTCTCGGAACATTTGGTGCCAGCGCTTCGCCCAAAACTCCGTTAAGGACGTGGCAAGCCATGGAGACTTGAAGGCTGGTGGCCAAATGGAGGGATCTTGTCGAAACAGAAGAACACCAATTATTGTGGGTAGCTGGTACCCTGCTTGGATCACGCTGTAAACTGACATTCCGCCGAAGAACGTGATCATTGTTGATCTTGAGTATCTCAGAAGCGGGGGTAAAGTGACATCAAAGATACTACCACCCTCTGCGGAACCAATAGTTGTAGGGCCAAGCCACTGTATCGAATAGTGGAGGACGTCAAATATCACGAGGTGTAGGATGAGTGAGAAAAAGGACGCGGCCACAAATGCTGAGGCTGAGCTTGTTGGTCTTGTCTCCTTGGGTACCTGGAGATACTGAGACCAGTTCCATCCTGTACCACGAAGATTACAGCTCAACTCGAATGCATCAGTGAAGAGTTGCTTGAACCGTATTGCTGGAGGAGCTGCAGCATAAAAGTGTGGTGTGACTTGGTTGAGGTTTTTCACGCGCGCATATGGCTTTGTTTGGAAGGTCCAAGTAATCGCTCGCAGGCCGAACACTGTGTATACCATCTGCGACGTATCAATCCAAGGAAGGCGACGAAAGAGTGCGAAGGAACGAACCGCAAGACCATGATTCCAAAAAACCAGTCTTTCAGAATTATTGTGACCTTTGACAAGGTCAATCCGTGTTGCTCCGTTAAAAAACGTCCAGAGTGACAGAGGTAGAACACATTTTCGAAGGGTTCGAGTATTGGGCGTGAGCACTAAGACTGCAGTTGCGTAATACCAAAGGAGAGGTGCTGCGATGTCACGAAGGAAGAGAGAAAGAGTGAGCGGATGTCGGGAATTCGGTGACGGTATAAAGTCGGCAAGCCTGGTTGGTGCCACATTACAACGTAAATACCTCTGGATCCTCCTCAGACATATAAATTCACTCACATGTAAATTATGGGGATGTAGTCAATGATATCAATTAAGTCTTCGACGCCGGAACTTTAAAAAGCAGCTCTGTAAACTCCGTCACTAACTTTAATTGGAGCAAATATGTGGTTCCTCGCTATGGAAATCAAATGACCGGCAGCACCAGAGCTTGCGTAACGCGCCAGAGTAGAGCGACGACATTGTTCTCAGTACGTAGTCCAACAGGTTCGTCGTGTGCAATTCGGATCCTGACGTGGAAAAAAACGTCGCTAAGTGGTTTTACTCTTGAATGTTGTTGATACACGGATATGCACAAGCTGGCAACTCCAAGGGAGTCTGACGAAGGGACAGGAAATGAGCTGTTATGAAATAATCCTCCGCTGAATCTCTGGATCATACATCGTCTATATTTGAGAAGCAAGCACAGACATGATAACAATTGCAAGAGCCTGAGGGTTACTGCATCCCGAATCTGCTATATATATTGACCTGTCGAAGATATCTCGACTCCGCAATCGCATTCAAACGTCGTAATTTTTCAGCACATTATACCTCTCTCTTGAATATTGACGCAGTTGTAAGCATCTTTTGGGCATCCTGATCCGTTGCTCTATTCAACCTCTCGTTATATTATTACTAATAGCTATTCTTTTATGTAGCTGAATTATACCTTCTGTAAACTCATTTCCTTAAGTCAGTATTCAATTATCAATGACACAATTTCGACGATCATGAGATATTGACTTTTATGCCGCCTTGAACTTAATACCTGAACAATCTTAACCATCTGTCTGATGTGCCGGAAAACCATCGATTGATTCTATCACCCAGGAATTTATCCGTGCAGTGGTCGTATCTGCTACGTGGACTTACGTGGAATTAGAAAGAGTCATTTCGACGGGACCGGTTCAGAGCTATAATATAACACCGGTGCGAAAGGACGGACTGCTACGTAGCAAATTCTAGCCGTCGATGTCTTACTCTTCACCTTTTGCCGATCCCGCGAGGAAGCCCCCTTTGGAGAAGAAATTTCTTTCGCTTTCCCCTGAGGAGCTGGATTTCCTAAAAGCTCAAACTCTGATTGAAAGCGAGGACGCGCTGAAGGAACATATTTTCAATGTCCAGAAGAAAGCATATGAGGTGGGTATCAGTTTTGCATTCGTTTACTCTAATTATAATTATAATGGTCACTTAGATCTACGGGTACCCATGTATTCGATTCTTCTCGTTCACTAAGTGGGTCCGAACTGCACATTGCTAACTCCTGCACATATAATGTGAACTACTAAGGCTGAAGATTTCGCGTCTCCCTGCTTATCCATCGGTACTGAAGCTGGTCCATGAGCGTTCGGATGCTGTCTTCCTGGACATAGGGTGTTGTTGTAAGCGTTATTGTTTGAACTCGAAATTGCGCGGTCAATTATAAGGTCATCTTCCTGGTAGTCGGTACCGATTTACGCAAGATAGTTGCGGATGGTTGGCCTATAAAAAACGTCATTGGATCCGATCTTCAGCAGGGTAAACGCCTCCCGGTTTTGTTTCTTATCCAAACTCTGAATAATATAGGTTTCTGGGACTTGGGACACGAGCTGTTCAAGACCACGCCCGCAACATATCCAGCTGCATTTCTCGCTGGAGATGTTTTTGATTCCAAGTTGATCACGGACCGCATCTTCTCCAATGACATGCTTCAGACTCCTCGGCCCAGCCTTGATACGTTGGTCTCTTTGACACCTTTACAAGGTCATGTTTCTGCCATTCACGTCTCCTCGTTCTTCCATCTTTTCAATGAGACTCGTCAACATGACCTTGCCCACCGTCTAGGAAGTCTGCTCTCGCCACAATCTGGATCAGTGTTATTCGGAACCCACATCGGAAAGTCTGAGAAGGGTATTGTTCGAGGAGAAGCGGGCGAGCCGTCACTTTTCTGTCATTCTCCTGAAAGCTGGTGTGATCTGTGGGCTGGCCAAATTTTTCAGAAGGGAACAGTGAAAGTCGAGGCCTATTTGAAGCAGGTTGAAAGGCCAGATATAGTATCCCCCGAACCTTTCTATTTTCTGGTTTGGTCGGTTACCCGGCTGTAATTCGAAGTTTGTTTTAGTTAACCGACTGCACATGGGTAGCATCGAGTCCTGATAACGTTTATAGTCGTCATACACGCACCGAAAGTATATTCGTGGCCATTGTCATTTATATATGTATCATCTTCTTGGATGATGATGTAGTAGACGTGATACGTTTTAGGCTTTTTCCCATCCCATCATGTCCACCTCGCTCGGCAGATTGAACAAGCTTCCCCTGGACCCAGCATTGTATTCGCTGGATGCGGATGAGTTGGCCTTCTTTCAAGAGAAAACAGGTATACGAGATAAGCAGGAGCTTAAACAGCACATAATAGCAATTCAGGAGAAGGCGTACGAGGTATCTCATCAGAACTCACACAAGTACTTAGACACTTGCTTAGTCTTTCTAATTCATACTTCAGGTTTTCCATTATCCCTGCATTCGCCGTTTCGCGTTCACGAAGTATATCTATGCGTTTTCTATCCACATTGCACTTAATAAACCGCTGGCGATCCCATGTTTAGACTGAAGATATCCCGTCTTCCCCCTTACGTCGAAGCTCTCTCTGTGCTCAAGAAGTACCCAAACGCTCTGTTCCTCGACATCGCTTGTGGCTGTACGTTCATGACTATGTAGTAGTCTTACTCATAGTATCGTTGTCTGTTAGTTGGAAATGATATACGGAAGATCGTCGCCGATGGATGGCCCGTCGAAAATGCCATTGCGTCCGATCTTCATCTAGGTCAGATGAAGTCTGGAGATGAAGTTTATTTCACTGATTGTATGACTATTGATAGCATACTGGAACTACGGACATGAACTCTTCAGGTCTACTCCAGAGAGCTTTCCTGCAGCCTTCATTCAGGGAGACGCCTTTGACTCTAAAATGATCTATCCTCGCGAACCGTTCTATGCTCCGGATGAGCCTAGCCCTTCTGATCTATCTTTCAGGACGCTTACTTCCCTCACTCCTCTTCAAGGAAGACTCAACGTGATCCATGCTTCATCCTTCTTTCACATCTTTGATGAGGCAGGGCAGCTGCAACTTGCACGTCAACTGGCCACACTCCTCTCCCCAATGCCGGGCTCGATGATATTTGGATCACACAGGGGGGAACATGAGAAGGGATTTCGGAACATGGATGAAAACTCTACAAGTAGGTCTATGTTCTGCCATTCTCCAGAGACATGGAAGGAGTTGTGGGATGGGCAAGTGTTCAAGAAAGGAACAGTCAAGGTCGATGCAAGGTTGTACCTGTCAATGAGGGGTGATACTGTCGCTGCTTTCGGAACACGATTGATCTTGTGGTGGGCTGTTACGAGGCTTTAATCATTGTTACCTGAAACGTCAAATCACGGGGAGTCACGATCATATGATCTATGCCTAACATGTCTGAACGTGACCGTGACATCTAGGCTTTCCTTGGAAACCTCTTATGTTGTAGAATCGAGGTCACATCAAAGTACACCAGCAGATCTCAACAACACTCAAGCTGGAACAGTTTTTTGGAGAAAGCAAGCGTAGGAATGGAAATCCTTACGCACCTATAATCTACCATCGATTATGATTATTTTCTATCCATCGACGGAGAGCAAGCTGCTGATTGTCTGTGAGATTGCGATCCTTTTGATAGGCGCTATAGTCGTGAAGTTGGCGTCATAAGACGGCCCAGTTACACGCCTACTGTCGGTAATTGAAAACTAATACCTTTGTGATCTGGTTTCAGGTGCTTGTACCTCCATATTGTATAGATGGGAAAATTATGCAGGGTATTATGCCGTTATCATATGAGTGAAGCTTCCACGCGCCTCCAACCTTACTTTGATAATGTCAATTCACATCCCCCCAAACAAGCACTAATAACTGCAAACTTCGAATTCCCAGCGTCTGCTAATACTAGCTGCATTTTCCCGCTCCTTCAAGAACATACGAAGCGTGAGTTTAAACGGACTCCTAGTGATTCATGGACCGGACCGTAAGGCGAAGTCATAACACAACGGGAGATGGCATTTCACAAAATTTTACCGGCTTCCTACGGAATCGGGGCCGGTGAAACGAAGTGGGAACGGTAAAACAGAGCAGACACTTGAAAAGGTGTTGTTTACGATATCAACGGGAAGAGAGATTCAATGGTTTCAGCTACTAACACAGCCGTAATTGGTATGTAGCTTTGAAGTGAGTCGGTATTATAATTCTCGATAAGGTATAGTGAAATGAAAGAACTGACACTTCACAGCAATATTGTATGTGAAAATTGATCGCATCGCCTCCTTGCAGTAAGTCTTGGTCATGGTTAAAAAAAGGTCGCACGAGTCTACTCTGCACCCTACGTCATGTTCTGCTTTCGAGTGTAGACCATCAAAACCTTTTTCTTGGTTCTCTCACAGACCTTCGAGATACGCTGGATTGATTTATCTCGATTGTACCAACCCCCGGTAGATGCATCATCATACCGACTACGCGAATTAGTGAAGATCATGTATATGGATGGTATTGATAGGGTCAAGTGCCTTGAAATCGAGGGTCTCTTTGAGTGGTATATGTATTTAAAACTACAGATGACCCATGGGGGTATGAACGTGGGATGGGGATGGTTTTGGAAGTCCTCTTGATGTTTGCTCGTCTGACAGAACGTTTGGACAACAATGAGCCTGATGGGCGCGATACAAGGTTGTTAGTCTGAATGTACACTTGACTACTACTGACATTAGGAATGTTCTGAGTGGAGAATCATTAATCACTGCTGAAGGAGAGTGGCCACGTGTGTGTGGACAAGGAGGGAGAAGTCTCAGCCGATCGGCGAGGAACGAATCGAATCGTACCACTATTCGTTGACATCAACCCCATATAATTTTACTCGCCTCATCACAAATCATATATAATAAGTTTTATTCTCCTTTAAAAAGAGCACGTCGCTCTGCTTTTCCCTATTACCCCATCTACCACCCAACAATGACCATCCCCATCACCTCTGCCCTCGAAGTTGAGACACCCCGTCCCAAGGATGTCGGTGTTCTTGCCATGGAGACCTATTTCCCCCTCCGAGTGCGCGTTTTCCTCCGTTTCTTTTCGTGTCGACACGTCTAACACGTTTCTCTAGTGCATTTCTGAGGCCGACTTGGAGGAATTCGACGGTGTCCCCAAGGGCAAGTACACCATTGGTCTTGGCCAGGAATACATGGCCTGGCCTGATGACCGTGAGGATATCAACTCTTTCATGCTCAACGGTATGTCATTACCACTTGTTTGACTCATCAACGTATGACGAACACCGCGCAGCTGTGTCCGGACTCCTCGAAAAATACAACATTGATCCCAAGTCCATTGGTCGTATTGATGTTGGTACCGAGACTATCATCGACAAGTCAAAATCTGTCAAGACTACCCTCATGGACCTCTTTGCCGAGGCAGGTAACTTCGATATTGAAGGTATCGACTCCAAAAACGCGTGCTATGGATCTACCGCTGCCCTTTTCAATGCTATCAACTGGGTTGAATCTTCCTCATGGGATGGTCGTAATGCCATTGTTGTTGGCGGTGACATTGCCGTCTATGCTGAAGGTGCCGCTCGCCCGGCTGGTGGCGCTGGTGCTTGCGCTATGCTTATTGGTCCTAATGCCCCTGTTGTGTTTGAGCGTAAGTTCCACCTCCATTAAATAATGACGAACGACATCATTTTAATGTGCCTTTACTCTAGCTATTCACGGAACCTATATGTCCAATACCTATGATTTCTACAAGCCAAAACTCGAGTCGGAATACCCTGAGGTTGATGGTCCTGTTTCGGTCGTGACTTACATTGCCGCTCTTGATGCTGCGTATGCACGCTACCGTGAAAAGCACGCCAAGGCTGCAAAGAGGGCACAACTCGTCGGTGTTCCCACTGAGAAGACCGCCTTCTCTGTCGAGGATGTCGACTATGCAATCTTCCACAGTCCCTACGGCAAACAAGCAGTGAAAGGCTTTGGTCGTCTATGGTTTAATGACTTCCTCGCCAACCCCACCTCTCCTCGGTTTGCTGATATCCAGAACCCCGAGTCTTTCCTCAAGTTGAGTCCTGCTGAATCCCTTGCGGACAAGAATGTCGAAAAGACCTTCATCAATGCTTCCAAAGCTGCCTTCAAGCAGAAGACCGAGCCTGCTATGGCTTGCTCACGCCGACTCGGCAACACCTACACAGGGTCTCTTTATCAATGCCTTGCTTCCCTTCTCTCCACCACTGAGCCAGAGGTCCTCAAGGGCAAGCGTATCAGCTTGTTTGCATTTGGAAGTGGATGCGCTGCAAGCTTCTTCACCGCACGCGTCAAGGGCGACACATCTGAGATCCGCGAGAAGTTGGACCTTCTCAACCGTTTGAAGAGCATGAAAGTCGTGCCTCCACAAGAGTTCGTCGATGCTTTGGTGGTATGTTCCATCCAAATCTTGATTTCATTTCAAAAGCTAATTTCCTATCTTGATTAGCTCCGGGAGAAAAACCATAATGCACACGACTACACTCCTGAGGGCCTTGTCGAGAACATCTGGCCAGGCGCATACTACCTCGAGAGCATCGACAAGAAGTACAGGAGAAAATACGTGCGCGCACCCCTGGCTGCTTAAGCCTGTCGTCTTGCCTTGTCCTGTATACCCAGTGTCGACGGACCGGTGATGTTCACTGACTCATGCTTAATTCGTCGCATTTCCTTGTTTCCGCAGACATCATAGATTACATAGTAATACCAGCATATAACATCTGTATCAGTTTTCTACTCCAGTAAAGGGGTTGTACATATGGAATTCTAATCAAGTTTGCTTGCACGTCTCGAACACGAGGTTGAACCACTACCACTACGATTCCTTATGGACGTGCCGCCTCCGGAGCGCCGTCGCGTGAAGATTGTTACTGAGATACAATCAAAATCTTCTACGAAACTCCAGCATCTAGGTACCTCGCATCCTTTCACTCGCCAAGTATGTTTCATTCTCATTCGGAACGGGTCTCCAATTGATAATTCCATCAGGTTGATGTCCTTTTCCCATCCTCAGACGCTCTCGAATCGGCACTTTGTAAACTCTCCACGCGTTACGCAAAGGGTCAAGTTAAACTCGCAGACATCGTCAATTCCAGTGGCGCTTTCGCCGAGTTTTACTCGCAGGGACAAAGGCACGTCCATTTCTTTACTAGCCTCTGTCACTGGAAACTGACACACGCGGGTTCTACATTTATGCAGATGTTTCACGATGCTCAGCAATGATGTGCATTGCGACGACGTGTGGTGTGTCGATACACGGGGTCTACTGACGCTTCTCGTTACGAAGGACACGTATGAGCGTCTTGGATTGGTGGGGACGCGGATGCCGTTCAAGGCACATAAGGATCATTTTGGTGCGTGATTGGCTGTTAGGATTATTGGCTGGTACGTTGCAGGCTCATTGGCAACGACGGGTTGATGTGATATGCAGTGATACGCCTGCCATTGCAAAAGAATGTGGAATCAGTTGCGAATCGGGCGCGTTGGAACGAAGCTCTCAAGGCTTGGGATGTAAGGAGGGAACGTGAAGGCTTAGGTGCATGGGATGTGGTGTACTCTTTTAATGGTAAGCCAGTCGTTTATGGCGAAGAGAAAAAAAAGTGCCTTGAGACTCAGATATTTCCATCCTTGCTAGATTCGGGCCTCCCAGAATCAACGCTATTAGTATCAGGATCAGAAGTGCGCGAGGTGGCATGTCAGATGACGGAAAGTAATGATGTGCACATCCCGTCGCCGTCGCTGCGCCATCGTCCATCAGCGTTGAAAGCTGGAATAGATATCTCTGATCTACAGCATGGTAACGATGATGATGATGAAAATGAAGATTGGGACACAGAGATGGTTGCACTCTTTGAATGGATCGGGATGGCTTCCTTGGGTTCTCAGAGGTGTGTATGATAGGACGTCGATTGCCAAGTTTAATCGTTCGATGATGGAGCTGAACTCTTGGACAGATTGAAAGCCAATGATCGTGTGGATCCGTACGTTGCGTTGTACGAGCATCCGTCTCCTTCGTACGTGGGCAACATCACACGCCTCCGCTGGTCTGGTCTCATTGGTCCAGCGTTCCTCCAGTCCGTGATTGATATCGCGCTGTATGTAATATCCCGCAATTCATGTATTCTCTCGAACTAATTTCTCGAACTCTTGGCAGTGCAACGTTAAAGACTTTACCAGCCGACGAGACTCCTGAGAGCGCCAAGGCGTTTGTCGCAATTACCACGCATTCGTGCTCGAACTCTCCTGTTTCCTACATTCCGCCGTCAGCATCAATAACTGGTGGTCCGACAAGGCTTGCGCGCGGGGATGGGGAAGACACTTGGTGCTTGTTTGCGAGACAGAGTGCAGGAGAACCACAGAGCATTGACTTTGCGTTGGTGGAGAGTTTGGGCCAATATGATACACGATGGGGTTAATTATGGAATGCTGTGAAGGCTCTGAAAAGAACAGACAGCGAATAACATACACCCCAACACTAGTAGATACAAAAGGAGTCCGTGTAGGAGAGCCTATAGTACTATACGAGTTGCATGATACTACAACATTTTGTGTGAAAATGAATGTGACCCTCGAAATGACGATTCTAGCGATGTGGGTGGGTATGGTGATGATGGATAAATGATGGATAAATGACATAAAACGAAAGCCCATACACGATACGTCAATTACCGGCAAGGGTTTCGTAATGACGGGACGGCTGCAGAAAGAGGAACCTTTTGAATCAATTAACAATTATGGTGCGAGAGTCCAGCATTAGAGCGGATTATTTAGAATGCGCATTAGGTTGGCTCAAACAGCAGTATTTTGAACGCGAACACGGACGGGGGTGGTGTTCAGCATGACGAAGGACAGGCGGGCAGCGGGGTTGGTCAAGGGACCAGCAGGGTTATTGAGATTGGTGAGAGGAGACGCCTGGGCGGCCAAAGGAAGGCGCCAGGAATAAACATGAGGTGTGACGGAAGGAGGCGGCGAAGGCGTAAGCATGTAGACATTATCAACTGATGTGTGGGGTGTCGCGGGTGACGGCGGACCAGGCTCGGAAGGCTCGTCTGGGATGCTGATCGGGGTGATGGGGACAGTTCGCCGGAAGGTGGGGGACTGTGGCGGAGACGCAGGGGTCTGGATAGCGAGTTCCATGTTTGGAATGCGCAGCTGTGAGGGCAATTCTGTGTCGGTCGCAGAAGCTTTGGGCAATGAGCATGGCTCTTGTGGGTATTGCAGGACTCGACCTACTGTGACGCGCCACCCACTCTGGAGAAACACCAATCGCAGCCAGATGAGGCCTCCAGTCAGCATCGTAAAACGCGTCGGCGAACAGCTGGGCAGGATCGTCAGATCCTACGGCCATAGGGCTGCCCGAATCGCTTTCACTGGTCTCGCTGGACGAGGAGCTCTCAATGCGACCGCGGGCTTGGGCCGCCAATAACTCCCTGACCGCCTCCTGTTCCTCGCGCCACGCTTCTGTGTCAGTAAAGACTTCGCGCGTGGCGCCCTCGTAGAACTCGTCAGAGTCGGGATCAAAGGGGTTTGAAATGCTCCATTTTTCGCACGTGGGACGATCCGAGTGGGGAGGAACATCTGGCTCGGTGCGGACGGCGACAGACTGGGTATACATGGTCGAAAAGAGCGCGCGGCCCATTGCAAAGATGAAATCCAAGATGTGAATGGAAAGAAGGGTATGTACAAGAACTGGAGGAAAGAACAAGACGTCCAAACAATATCACAACAAGTTTCCTTTTGTCACATGTCCATCAAACAAGGCTCTGCGATCTCAGAGGCTGTGCAAGAGGCTGATCCATGGTCGGCCAGCACTCCAGAATTAGCTGCATTGAATACAACTCCTATTGCTTATGATATCCCAGCCTCTGCGCCTCTGCGCCTCTGGTGGCGGTAGAGACGCGTGACGCGTCCGCCACGTGTCAGGTCACATGACCAAGTGCACTCGCAAGCGACTTTGCTTCCATGCAGCTCGCGCTATGTTCACGAATATCACGACAGCCACGACACGCTAATGGATCCTCCGCTCAACCCGATCTCGACGCAGGAGGCCGCGACCTCGAGCCCTTCTCCTTCTCCACCGTCTCCACAAGCCTCTATCATTGAGCCCAACCCGTGGAGCGATGTCATACATCATGCAGATAACGTCAAGTCACATTCTACAGAGGAGATTCAGCCTCTCCACACACCAGATCCATCCATTATGGACCAGGCCATTGTTCATGGCCTCGAATCTGTCGTGTTGTCTGGTCCCACCGATAACCGACCACCACAGGTCTCTCAGGAAGTCCTCAACCAGTTTGATCCGCTGGCTAGTTTAGAAGAGAAAGCTGCGCGGGAGGCGTGGCAATCGGCAGAGGCTCACCCACCACACCCACGCACACCTTCGCCTAAATTCCCAGCGCTTCCATTGACGGCCAATGTGGCGTCATCGCCTCCCTCGCACTCCTCTGGAACTATGGCCTCGTCCTCGTTTCCTTCATTCACGGCTCTAGCCCGTACATTTGCGATACCGTCTTTCTCGCGTCCGCGTCCTCTGTCAGTGCACCAGCCTCAGCCCGTCCCTTCACCCGCAACTCTCTCTGCCACTTTTGCAGCACAGCAGGACACACCACGGAACGATGTGCTGTCATCTAGCAGACTTTCACCCAGTGGAAGCGATTCCATTTCTCCTGCTCCACGATCGCATACTCAGGGTGAAATTGTCTTTGATTTTCAGAATTTCCTGGATCAAATGAAGGGTCGGAGTGCAGAACCTGTGTCCAAGTATTTACGCTCGTGTGTCCCTCTCGTGATATCCACTGCGTGTCTATCTCATAACCTATGACTGTAGATTCTTGAGTAATTTCGCCAAACGCACGTTCACCGTGAATGATCAGGTGAAGATTATCAACGACTTTCTCAGTGTGAGCCTCGGGAACTACTGCGGCGTCGTAGATTGTTGAGTCCTTTTGCAGTTCATTTCCGGGCAGATGCGTGCTTGCGAACCATGGAAAAACGCGTCAGCGGCAGAGTTCGACAATGCGATGGAAGGCATGGAAAAGTTGGTTATGAATCGCCTTTACGACTTGTTGGTGTGATATCGGACAATCTTGTCAGCCCGCTTTGATCGTCATTTCTACAGTACCTTTACACCGCAAGTTGCTCTTGCGATTCCTCCTCGACCCATAACGGCAGATGATCTTGAACGAGATCGTGTCCTTTCACAACGCATTGCGCTCTTCAAATGGGTAGAAGGGAAACACCTCGATATACTTGAAGGAGAAGGGAGCGCAGGCTTCCTCCTGTTTGCTCAGCAAGGTTAGAGCTATACAGAGTCATAGTCATAGACAACTAACTTGCCCATAGAGCTGCTCAAAATAAATCATTATAAAGCCCCGCGAGACAAGCTGATATGTATCTTGAACTGCTGCAAGGTCATTTACGGTGCGTTTTTTCAGTCATAAAAGGTGGTTGGATGTCTTACATGTAGACTAGGCCTGATACGACATTTACAGGCCGACGAGAGTGCCGACGCATTCGTACCTATTCTCATCTATGTTGTTCTCAAAGCCAACCCGCAACATCTACTCTCAAACGTCGAGTAAGTTGTCCTCCAACCATCGTGAAGTATAATGCCAACCGCTTCGCACAACAGGTTCATAAGTAGGTTCCGCAACCCGGAGAAACTGCAAAGCGAAGCTGGATATTATCTCTCCAGTCTCGTAAGTGCTGTTTTGTGACTTCTACTGCAGACGCATAACAGTCACCTCAAAGATGGGCGCTGTGTCATTTATTGAAACAATGGATCATACTTCGCTTTCCAATATATCGCAAGAGGAGTTTGAACAGTAAGTTACTGCCAATATATGCGATTTGATATCAATCTCAAAAAAATAAAGAAACGTTGAAGAGGCCATCCAAAGACTCCCACAATCAGAGGCTAGCTCCCCTGTTGCTTCTCAAGCACCGGTGACACAAGCATTCCAATCTCCCCCATCTATCAATCATGCAGGCGATGAATCTGCTCAGCCACTCGCCATGTCTACCCCAGTCCAGTCTCTCTCCGGTGACGCCAAGCGTCTTTTGCAAAAGACAGGTGACACAATATCGAAACCTCTGAACGCCATAGGACGCATATTCACCGAGGCTCTAGACGGCGCGGAGAACAAATTGGCATATCTTCCTGGGCCTTTCGCGCCCTTCGAGCTCGGGCGAGAGTATCGCGAACAAGGGGCTGCGACGCCACGCTTCGTCTACCCTGAGGGTGCTGGACGTTCGGGTTCAACAGGACATCACGTTCCACAAACACCATACACTCCAAGTGATGGAGTGTATGCACCGCCGATACAAACACCATATAAACCGCGCGTCCGACGCGTACCGTCGACGTCCTCTTTTGCGCCCGACGAAATGCCACAACCGCTCGCTCTGGGTTCATCGCACAGCCTTTTGCCGCCAGTATCACCGCGTGTGCAGTCGCTTGCCGGGGGCGACGGGCAATCCGTGTCGCGGACGCCGACGCCGAATTTAGACCTGGCCGGCATGTCAAGGCAAATTGACGTGGCGCATGAACAGGCTGCTGCTGCTGCCAGGGAGACGCTTATTCAGATATTCCCGAGCGTGGATGTTGAGGTGATTGAGCTGGTTCTGGAGGCGCGGGGCGGAGATTTGGGTAGGAGTATAGAAGCGTTGCTTGAGATGAGCGTTGGGTCGTAGCTCGGACTATGCAGTCTGCTATGCCTTAATTTATACATGTTACTGCGCTCTACATTATGTCTACCATTACGCCTTTCCGCGTGGATGGATGGTTTTCAAAATGAGTAGATTACGTCATCTTTCAATAATGCCGAGTCCTTACCTTCCCCATGCCATCTATTCTGTGGCAATAATCAGCCTCTCCATACATCTCGTTAACCAACGGAGGATTGCGGATGAAGAGCGCGCACAGATAGCGGCGCAGACTTCGATATTGGAATCCATACGGGACCAGTTGAAGTCCGACAAACCACTGTCCATGGAGGAACTTGTGAGACTCAGACGGCTGGCGCGTCCGGTTGAACATAAAGATGGTGGGGCGGTTCAGGGGAGGACTATCAGCTGGGGAGAGACTTTCCTTGGAAGAAAGAAGGAGGAAAGTGCGAGTAGAGGGGAAAAGTAAAGGAAGTGGAAAAAATGTACGTCGGCGTTTCCTTTCTTCCCCTCTTCTTTTCTCTTTATTCATGTGCGAGATTTACGACTGGATGCTGATATGTGGGTGAAGTACATCAAGGCTTGTCAAAATTAGGTGCTTTGGGATCTCTATCACATTCAAGGCTCTTTTTCTGGCTCACGTCGTTTGAGCTTGCTTTTATGGTATTAGGCTCAGTGGCACCTTGCACGGAACGCGTTGACTATCGTATTAGATATTGAGATCGTGGATTGTGGATTAAATTTCTGGGAGACACGTCCCAGCTTGAGTCCATATTCCAAGCTTTTCAGTAGCTTCGGGATCCACGAAAATGAAGCTCTCATAATTACAAACAAATTGACAAGTCATTTCTTTAGAGGTATGCTCACAAGTAAGCTCACAAAACTTGTCTGAAATTGACGAAGCAGAAACTTGTGAGCATATCGTCGATGATACATAATAGATGGTTTTGACTAAATTTGGTTTAGGAACATTTGACAGAGAATGATCTGATGTCGCGAGGTGTCTGCTAACTAAGGACACTACAGTTGTATGTTGAGGAGGGACGGTAGGCACTGTTGCATTCACGATTAGTTTGGACTCGTTCTCAACTTGGGGCCTCTTTCAACCATGCTGCTGTTCTGCCTGAAAATGGAATACGTCGGAATCTCGACGAACCAGTTGGACTATCTGTCCCATTAGAATAAATGGCGTTACAGCCATTTTCATAACCGTTAGATCCTTTTGAGTTTCTCCTGTTTAGTTGTTTGGCCTGATATCCGCGATGGCCGGGCTTGCCGAAGAATTCGAGTTCGTTCGTCCATCAACTGTCCTCTTCAACGGAGCTACATCACCAGTCCGACGATATGTTGTCCGGATGCGTTTGATAGTTCGGATGATCACACCAGTGATTTCCTGGATCACGTTTTATCGATACTTCCTGACAAGTGCAAGTCGTAAAATCATTTTCTTCAACTCCCTCGATATGTGACGCCTCATCGAGGAAGAAGATTAGTAATAGCTGTGCTAATTTTACGAGTAGTTACTCTTCGGCAGCAAGCCCGGCATCACGGATATCAGGCCAAAACAGGCGGTTATGACAATGGCTGTATGATCCTGTGACCCGTTACACAGAGCGGCGGAATTGCCAGTCATTTTCCATAGCGGGGAACCAAACCGCTACATGACCGAATTCGATTGATAATATTAGGATTTCGCTATAGTCACCTGGGAGCTCAGGATACGATCCTGTATAAGGATGCTATCTTCGTTTCGTCCAAGTGAGTTTGATTAAGACTTTTGCCCAAGGAAAACGCGCTTTTTCTCATGAAAGAGTGTATCTAAAGTATTGACCTCACCTCAACTAGAGGATATACTACTGATACTGTACTAAACTTCAGTCACTGATTAAATCTCCCGATATTGAAATTGAAAGTTGCACTTCTGACAGAACGACAGGGCCAAGTTGCACCAATTCCAAGGAATTGAGCGAGTGACCTGTCTGAATAAGCTTGCGCGGAAACGCGTTGAGTCTCCTGCTGGATCTCGGAATTGCAATTTGAATCCGTAGCAGCTTGAACATTCTTTCCATGGTTCTTGTAACTATTAATGCTTTTCGTTTCGGATATTCTTCAACCCACGCAGTCGGACGATTTATCTCGAAGCCAAAGCTATATATTCAACGTTGACCTGAAGGATCCAACTCAATGGAGGTCTCCACGGCGATGTCCGTATTCACTCCCTGGTTTGACCGGTCCACATCAGAAGCTTTTGAGTGGCTCAGAGTGGCTCAGGTTGATGTCCTGAATCGGCGCACGGAAATGAAGTTCTCATAACTACAAACATATTCACAGTGTCCTCCGTCTACTATCTTCAAAATCCATTCACCCATTTCAAACCCATTATTGAGCTAGGACTCTACAGTGGGTAAGTCAAAGGTAAGCAGGCAACCTGCTTCAAACCGACAAAGGAATAATGTGTGAGCATTTCGTTTTTAATAATCATCGATCGGTCAAACCTTCAGGAACAATTGACATAGGTAGCCATGTTTGGATACAATCCTTTACGAGCGAAAGCACGATTTCCTTTGGCAAAAGCATTGAACTCGTCTTTCAGCCCTGAAGCAGATTTGAGATTGATCAAACCATCGGCGTGGAGCTGTTTAACGACTTCTATGATCCAGGACAAGCATTCTCCGGATTCGTTTCCTGCAGGAACAGCGACGGCTTTTCCAGCGTTCTCCAATTGAGCATCGGTGATGGTACCCGCAGATACGTCGTGTATTTTGAGAAGCGTCGTCGAAGTCATTGAAGAATAGATGTGAAGCCCTTGAACTCCATAGCCCACTGGTCATTCTGTTTAGTGTGAATATGAAGGTGTTTCCCGTAATCGCCCTCTTGAGCAGCAATTATGAGTCCAGCATGGGGGAGTCCCGTTTGCGCAAAGCCAGTCATATACAATGAACCATCAGTGGCTTTTGTAGAAGTCCTGACGAAACGCAATGGGTTAGCGAAAGGTAAGAAGTAAGGGTGTAAATTATACATGTTCGGCGATCTTTCAAAAACTTGTCACGAGAGCGCTGGTTGAGTTCAAATGCGTAATGGAGGTCCCAAACGCTATTCATCGAAATGTTTTATATACGCTGCGCAGTCAAGTAATCCCCACAGAGAGCAAAAACCATATGATGCAAAAAGTTGATTGACAAGTCTATGGCTTTTCCCGAGTCATGCCCTATGGCATATTTTCTTTTGGGACAAAGCAGTCACTTTGCGGGTCGGGAAATTGTGAAACGGCATCCTTAAAGGATTTATCGTGATGGTCGTGCGCGACAATCGGTCCAAAATGCAGGTCCCTCACGCGATCAAAAGCCATCAGAAAATGTCGGTGCGTGTTTTTTGTACAATATCCTGCATTGGACTAGTAGGAATCCTCCTAATACAGTCAAGATAAATTATACCTTCAAGGCTCTTTCGAAGGCAAGAATTAAATACTGCTCCAGATCAAGTTGAAAAGACATACTAGATATATTTGGAATTGGAAGCCTTGAGTTTATACATAGCATTACAACTTCTCTTTTCAAAATCAATCAGAATCAGGCCACCGGAGTTGACTTTACTAAAATCCATTTTCAGGCTTCAAGATAGACACATGCTTTCAGACTATATAAGTTTCCAAAACATTTCCGGAGCTTCCAGATGACCCACAGGTCATGTGTATCAGATAAGTACCAGATGAGATGAGTGAAATAACGGGTATGATTGATCTTTAGATTTCGGCCCATACGAATTCAGCCAGTAACTCCTAAAGACAGTTTAGCACAAACAGATGTTACTTTATGGACTCGAATGTTTAGCTAGGCGGGGGCATGTTTGCTTCAATGAGGTCAGTTGATCATGACATGTGCGGAAGAAATATAGAAGGACCGAGGAAGGGGCGATGTGCGTGTGAAGGTTCCTGGTCATGGGTCCAGAAGACCAACCTGATAATACCTGGAATCAATTACGCATGATGATAACACAAAAATGTCACTGAAATGGCATGCAAACCAGATGCTGCAGAAAAGTTGACAGCAACTTTTTCGGAGTAAACGACGTATCTGGCAATTACTAGTCAGTGTCGATTGACCAACAAATATTTCCGTGTATGTGGATAGTCAGCCGGCTCAAGAATAATCATTTTGGTAAGTATTGGTAGATTCAATCATCCAGGAGAGGCAGGAATGTCGCAGAGATTAAGTCTAGGTGAAGATGAATATATCAGTGTTTACACAAACTGTCTTTCAATTCGTGAGTACTTCCAAAAGGCTGACACTAATAAATTAACGAATCCTTGAGCAAAGATTGCAAACAGAATAATGCACGTTCACAGATTTGTCAGATTCAAACCCGGAGCAAATCCATGCTCGGATGTTTTTAATCGTTAACAGTCCGTTAAACCTCTTCAGGCTCTACTTCGAGTAATCAGTAATAGGAGTAATCTCGAAAAACAAAAGGTCCTTTTGAGACAAACTACACAAGTTGCACGCCTGAACGACTTCTCCATTCCCAATCTACATCCAAATAAGCGACATCCTCTGGGAAAATGAGACGTGCCATTTGGAACCACTCATCGTCTGGGTCTGTAATGCATGTCGCCTTTAGTGGGTCCCAATAACGAGGCATCCAGCCAGCAAATTCCCAATCAATGATTCCGATTCTACTGTGACCCAGTCGCCAGTGCTCCAACCCACCAGGAAATATGAGATTTCGAGGCATAAGGTCGCCATGACAGAAGGTCACAGGAATATCTGGATGGTCTATGAGTGGCATCATGAAAGCTTTCAATGTCTGGTTTCTCTTGAAGTTCAACCCATGCCAAACGACCATAGAAAATTCCTGTGAGGTAACCAGCGTCTGGGGGTTGGTGTCGGAAAACCACGGAATGCGTGGATCTTCTACTGGTATATTGGATGCATTGCAGATGATATGCGATCCACTTGTTTGCAGCCGCAGCCTGCGGAATTGATCCCTGAGATCTCCTATAAGATGTGCTTTATCTTGACTAGAAAGATCATCCCAGACTATAGCAGCCAGATCTCCGTGAATCCATGTCGAAAGGAGGTATGTCTTGTTTGTATCAGTAAGGACGGCGTCAATGAATTGTGGACAATGGACCGCATGATCGAGACTGTTGACAAAGCGAAGAGCATCTGCCTCCACATTAGTTGTACCAATTCTGAGCCGCTGGGTGATTTTCAGTACAAGTCCGAAAGGCAGTCGATATACTCGATGATAAGGGCTTGCACGAGAACAAATAAATGTATTTATCAGCGAATCATAGAGACGTGCTTTCAAAGAACTCGGCGTCAGAGAAAGAAGGAGTTTTATTATCTGCAGGGCCATTGAAAGGGTCTGAGGAGGGGAGTTTTGCGTGGACAGCTCAGGAATGGGTTGGCCATCCCAGTGAGCGCCCGTTGAATGAGCTAATCTGGGGATTAGACTTGTAAAAAAGAGAAGAGACCAAGAAAACTCACGATATGTGTCCATGTAATTCACTGGATGCGAGGAACAATATTCTTTTGCAAAACGATGTAAAAACAATGTAAAAATAATCCAATTAATATCAAAATTTTATTTAAATATTTTTGTAAAGAATATTGTAACTGAACATCATCTTAAGCATCAAGGGGGAGCTGTAAAAATGCAGATACACTGGATGCAGGGATCAATATTCTTTTGTAAAACAATGTAAAAACACAGGAAAAATAATTTCATTGTTTGTAAAATTTTATTTGAATATTTTTGTCAAAAGTATAGAAAAAATATTGTAACTGAACTTACTCAGCTGCCAGCAAAAACTCAAGCAGCACCAAGGAAAATACAGTTCAACATTGGTGAAAACAAACAGAGTTGTTATTTGCATATTCACAGCTCTCCTTGATGCTGAAGATGCTGTTCAGCTACAATATTCTTTTTATTATTTAGACAAAAACATTCAAATAAAATTTTGAAATTAATTGGATTATTTTTACATTTTTTTACATTGTTTCACAAAAGAATATTGTTCTCTGCATCCAGTGATAACAACTCTGGTTGTCCTCAGTAATGTTGAACTGTACTTTTCTTGGATCTGCTTCAGTTTTTTCTGGCAGCCAAGCGAGTTCAGTTACAATACTTTTTCTATGGTTTTGACAAAAATATTTAAATAAAATTCCAAAGCCAATCAAATTATGTTTACTGTATTTTTACATTGTTTTGCAAAATAATATTGATCCCTGCATCCAGTGATTGTCAATGTGGATGACCATTTTAAGCCAATCCATAAATATTACATAATGTTTCACAGGCACCCTTTGGCTGCACAGCCTGCTACTTGGCATTCACCAGACCAGTGTGCTGGCTTAGAAAGTTGACCAGGCTTCAAATGAATAATTATCACCTTTACATTCAATGTATACTAACTACCCAATATTACTTTCATGCTGTTGCATCTTCAAAGTCACCCAAAACGTCCCACTCCAGCAGCCCAAACAGATGAGGAAGAGCATTCTGCTGGCAGCTGCTGCAATGGGCTACACAGCTCCATACTCCACATTCCATGCAAAGTAATTGATTCTAAAAAGCTTTCTATCCTGTAAGTGCCTCTACTCACACAAAACAATCCTAACAGGATTTTGCAATGACATGAGCACAGATAATGTCTCACCCCATCTCACATGAAAAAGGGGTCCCACATTGCATAGGCATGAGTTCATCAATCCACTGCCAAGTGAAGTTTTTTTGCAAGGTAAATGTCATGACTCGCACTCCCCCAAGCCATCACACATTATCCCAGGCCATCACACACCTCCCTGGGCCATCATGCATCACTCCGGGCCATCATGCACCTTTCCAAGCCATCACACATCATCCTGGACCATCATGCACTCTCCTGAGCCATTACGCATTACTCTGGGGCATCACAAGAATCCCCAGCCCACCAGTGGATCACTCAACCCCTACACAGGCCGTTTAGCCATTATGCATCATGCTACTTGCTGAATGCTCAGACCACTGCTGATCTCATAGTTCCCCTGCGCAATCTCCTCAATACAGCTGCACTCCAATCTGCTGCCACCCATAGAATCCTGGAACCTGCTCTGGAACTCTTCTGAAACCACACCTCTTCCACCCATAGTATATAGAGACCATAAGTAGCTCCCATATACCCTAGTCTCGATATTGCTAATAACTATCTGTATTTGCTTAACTTTCTATCTGAAATCTCTCTGTGCTTGCTTTTGTCTCTTCTGTGCTTGCCTTAGTCATTATTCTGGCACACACATCATCGACTCAAAACTGCTCCTGTCTCATCTCTGGAATTTTCCCTGTCGACTCAACCACTTGCACAACCCCAGAGTAAGCCCACCACCCCCATCTCACACCCTGGAACTCGTTCTAGAGCTCCTGACCCTGTGTTTACATAGTTCAGCACTTGCTTGCACCTTGTAAGGTCGTTGCTTGCTAGGAAAGGCCCCCAGGTCAGCAGAACCTGACAGTAAACAGCATTTCCTGTGCGATCAAACACATCACCTGGTTGAGGTCAGTCAGCTGTACCTTGTAGCCACTTTGCAACACCAATCCATCCACAATTCGTTTCTACACAATGTGAGAAAATGATTTTACAATACCAAGGAACAAATTACCGCTGTGTACTAATAGCAAATGAGATAGTATAGAATCAGCAAACAATGGCGCAAGTTGCACAATGTCATTGTTGGCAGGACTGGAACTCTATGCCCTTTACCTGCTTGAACCCCTAAACGCCATTGGCAATATTTTGAGCTTTGTCCCAGAGTTCTACAGACATGGGATATGCTATTGTTAGTTTTTGAATGAGAGAATTGAACAATGGCATGCATTGATATTTGTGCAACATGTATAGCAAGACATTTAGTTTGCTGGCATCAAGAGTGATAACATTGTAAAATGGACTACTGGAATTGTAAGTTGATGTGACATACTTCACCATTAATAGTAGAAGATGTACCTGCCAATGCTATATACAGCTCTCCATAAAATGTTGGCCTTTTTCTTGGTATGTCTGGCCATTTTGAAATGAGGCATTCAACCATCTTAGTGTTGCGAGAAAGACAGACCTCCAAAGAAACTAGATGCTCTGCTGAGGATGGAACAGTGGACATTAAAATGTTATACACTATCAATATTCAAAAAAAGCTTGCCATTTTCAAACCAGAGAGGAATAAAAGACATAGTGCTGGTATTGCTGCCAGTGTTATTTCATAGCAAGAAACAAAAAAAAAATTCCAGCAAGTCATCCATAGCAGTCGCATCTGTAAAACAACAAATAGGAGATGTTTGAGTTATGTCTTGGATTAACCTGGAATAGGAGAATTCCACGAAGGTCTGCTATAAACAGACAGTCGCCCAACACAAACTAGATTATCATTATAAAGAGGCTGCAGAAACCTAACTGGAAATTACATCAAGTTGGACTTGGAAAGAGTCAGTTTTATCCAACATTTAATTATAATCACTATTAACATGTATTCAAGTTGCGTCTCAAGGGAGGATGCTGATGCGCCCAAAAGTTTGCTAAATGCAGTCAGTAGTGACAGAACTTAGCGCTTTTGTGCTGAGCGTATCGGTAATGAGCAAGAGTCCTGACAGGTTCCCAGAGGCAGGTAAGTGGATTGAATGTGTAGTGAT